>VZTV01079792.1:1865-12289 GCA_013400875.1 Anhinga rufa
TGGGCACTAAGAACTAGCCCTTATATGGGACATCCTGACCTACTCCTCTAAGCAGAGACCTCTCTAAAGTGTTTGTCACCCTAGACTCTCCTATCAGAGGCATTCAGGCTTGCTCTGCCTTTTCCTTTGATATCGCCATCTCTGCTACTCATAGGAAAGCTTTGGAGAGTTCAGGGTTTGGGTTCAGGCCCAAAAGCTTTGTCACCATGTGTAGAAGTTTGTCAAAACAATGTGAAACTTAAAATAAATGTGATTTGTTAATCCGACAAAGATGTGACAGACAACTACCAGATTCATTTCATTGCAAGTGGTTCTTTTACACCCTGCCCCATATCTATTTATATATTTAGACTGTGTAGATCTTAGGACAGAGATTTGCACAATCTGAACATTTTTACAGGGCCCTGAGAGATGATAGACTTGAGTGACAGATCAGACTGAAGAACTTTTCAGTAAAATAACCCTATTTCTTCAGGGAAATTTTCTGGGGGAACATTTTGAAAGGTACACAGATCTACAACTTTCCTTCAGTAAAGCCTAAACAAAAAATCTCAGCCAAGCTGATGCAAAACAAAAACACTGATTTTTTTCAAGTAGAATCAGCTATTCCATTTTGGATGAGTTCAACATTAATCTACATTTGTTTGAACACGCTCCTTCAGTGACAGATGACCTTAGGCATCTTAGGAAGCTGTTTATCCTCTGCTGCCCAGACATCTTGCACAATATCTCCTATTCTCCTTCCCACCTGAGCAAGTACAAAATAAAAGGGAGATGCCACAGTTATGGGGCACCTCCTGGGACCGGAGGTGTAATTACTGAGACCAACCTTTAGAGCTGAGAGAGCTCAATCAGCTGAATACCAAACCCTTGATATTTTACATTTACATTTCAAGTTTGGCCAAGAGTTAAAAAATAAAAATAAAACCCCAAAACTAGTCTCTCCCCAGGAGAGCAAGTCAATTTACAATTGGTTCTATTTAATAATATTTAAGCTACGGGATCTCACTCACCGGAACATGTTACTGCCACATATACCATTAATACATTACAGCCTCTCAACTTCTAAAGTTTACCTTCTTGACTGAAATCCACTTCCTACATACATCTACAACCAATTAACTGTTGAAATTAAAATCAGACAGCACCACCAATAACAGGAAGAAGTTTATTTGTCCACAACTAAGAAGCTTCAAGATATGTTACATTCTCAAGATCCTGAGCTGAACTTTGTACCTCTCAATAATCCTTTAATCTGAATAAAGGTCCTCATGGCCAATGCCAGCATGCAGACAGCCACTGTTACAGCACCAGAGAGCACCACTGCACAGGGAAGTTGTGGGTTTTTTCTTTACCACATCAACAGAACTGCTTTGATCTACAAGGTTGTGAAACAGTGGAGAAGCTGTTACGCCAGGCCTGTTGTCCTCCCTGGGGGTGACCTCTATAGCATATTCTCTAAGATTAGAGTCTTGTTGCCTCCCCCCACCCCTTTTTTCTTTTTCAAATACAAAAGCAACACACACACAGTAAAATGAAGTCCCAGTACAGCAAGGCATACGACTGTACCTTATTAACCATATGCAGCACCAGGTACAAAGCCCCTTTCAATCTGATTAGACTGTTTTTCACTCTTTGCTCTACAAATGCCTCCTCTCTATTTTGATATTATTCCCTTCAGCTTTGCTTCAGCTGTTAGTTTATACTACAGTTTCCAAAACATAAAATATATCCTGAATTTAGCTCTAAGGAAAGATCAACAGCTCCAGAGACTCAACTCCTCTCTTTAGAGTCTGAACTACACAACTGCATAACACCCACCCATAGAGCTTCTCACATGTGTGTTGATGCTGCTATTGTAGAGGGCAAAAGGAGGGGAGAAGAGAACAAAAGTTGTTTCTACAGGCAGTTCAGTCCTTTAGCACAGGGTGTTTCACTTTAGATTTCTGGTTTTTAAGGGGGTTTTTGCAACATAGGCTCCAGTCCAGCCTTAGCTAGGCTCTAGTCATCCAATCATTTTACAGATGCCATTCAGCTGCAATCACAAGGCAATATAGTTTATGCTTAAGACTGCAGATATGCATTATGCTAAGAAATAAAGCACATTCATTGTTTTGAAATGTTGTCAGAAACAGCTCATTTCAGTTCAGTCAGAAGGGCACAGACTGCAGCACATTTGTCTTACTGCAATATCAAAGAACATTTAAAAAAAAAAATGGTTAATTCCCTCTAGTTCTCTTCTCTCTTTCATTTTATTAACCAACAATTTCCATTTCTTCAGTGCTAAATAGCCATATTTAGTTTCATCATCCTGCACATAACACGCACAGTTACAAGCTGAACATGTGATTTTTAGATGACTGAGATGTGGCAACAGAATCTCTGAACATCTTTTCTCTCCTCACTTCCAGCTTAGCTGCGTGTTTCATGGAAAGAGCTCTGCTAGCACAGGGAAAGATTTGTCTCCAGATGTCTCAAAGCTTATCCCTCATAATTATTGACCTGGCATGCTGTGAGGGAGGACTTCAGGTTGTTCTTGCACTGTCACTCAGGTGGTCTGTCACCACAAGCAAGCTAACTTAGAAGACCTGCTTGGGCATTCTGGAATTTGCATCCTTATGCTGTGCCTAGCCTTGGCAAGTGAATACAGCCATAGGTTTAAATCAGTGATCTGTACTGGGCGTTGTACGCTTCCTTCATGCAAAAGAAAATTTTGCAAATACCTTTCAAGATACCCTTGTTTTCCAGAAACACAGAGGTATTTATCATCAATTAGGAGAGAAAAATATCAAGAAGAATGCTCTTGTGAGTCTGCAACTACAACAAAGAGAGGGCTGCAGAGCTAGCTTTGGGCAAGCTGAAATATGGCCTTGCCTTTTGGCTACCAATTGCAAGATGAAAGCATTTGGATGATGTTATAAAGCAGCCAGTGAAACCTTGTAGATCTGCTGCTGGCTGGTTCCACAAAACTCAGATTTGAATAACTTTGCTAGGGCTGAACAAATTACCCTCAGTATGTCACAGGCTAAGGTCAAGATCTGCAGCACTGGAAAGAGAATTTGAGTAGATATGGATATACAACCCTGCTCGACTCCATCTTTCACCAGAAGCCCACTGCAGAAGGATTTCTTATTGCACAGGATCTCTCTCATCATGAATAGAATGGTGTAAAAGAATATCAGAACAGTCCCATTCACTCCAACTTTCAGCGAGTAGATCAAGCAAACGCATTACATGCTTTTGTCAAATCAGTCCAGACACTGTAGAGATGCTGATGCTCCTCACTACACTGTTTCCCAATTGGACTGGCTGTGAATACTGTAAGGGGATCCACAGCTAAGCAATTATCCTCAGGAGTTTTCAGGAAGAACCATGACTAGGGTATGTAGGCAATCAACTATGATCTGAGGTAGCAGTTTCCCAGGAAGAGGTAAGAGAGAAATGCCAGTGCCTATCACAAAGTAAAATAATCCTTTGTCTAACAAAGTGCATGTTTGAGGTCTCCTTAAAACACGAGGGACTCCCATTGCTCCAAGGATGTGAGTGAATACAAAAGAAGAATAAGAAACAGCAATTCACTTATGAAAGTAAGAGCTTTAGCATGCCTTCCCTCAGAATTGGGGTTATCTTGAAGCTATTTCAGAGCTTCACTTAATTAGTTAATAAAGGATCATTAAGAACCATGATGGTTTCTGCTCAGTCACATCAATGACAGCAACTAGAGATGGATGACAGATAATTAAATGAAGAAGAAAATGTTCCATTTACCTAGCAAGACTCAGGCTACGTTTTGTAAGAAGTGTTCTACCAAAGGTTTGCAAAATTCAGTACTATTGAACACAGATCTGATCTCCTGGAGAAACACTTGGGAGTGTTTGCATAAGTAGGGGTTCTCCTCAGCCTTCTACTTGAATTGCATCTGTTTCTATGACATTCATGTTTCTGGATGTCAGAAACACCACTGAGAAGTCTAACATATTTATTAAAGAAAGTTTTAATCTTTATGGTATTTGTATCCAGTCAGTCTTAGTATCTCAGAAAGATAATTGCTGCTCTGAATGAGGCAGTAAGACACTTTTAAGGCTATGTCCTTCATTTTTCCCTGCCACTGATTTCGATGCTCAAATCTTATTCCTCTTGACATTGATGATATAACATTAATGCAACAGTTTCTCTAGCAGCTTAGAGCAATCTTGGTAATGAGTCTGACAGTGACAAGGCTCGACAGTGCCTGACCACCGTTACAAACTATCCAGAACCCTGAACTAATACACTGTTTCACCTGATGGGGTTTAATACAAATGGGACACCAGAATTTGTGGATAACATTTTACATAAGTCCCTTTCTTATCCCAGCTTTGAGTAAATAATCACTTGGAAGCAGACACCAAGAATTAAACAGCGAGGTTTTAACCACAGAATACAGTATTGAAAGGATTCTTGTAAATTCTTGCTGAGGGGTTGAGAACCACAGTTCATCCCCATGCACAGCCTGTCAACACAAACCCAGAAACCTGTTGGAAACAGGTGACAGTAGGCATTGCTTTTTATTTGAAATATTCATTAGAATTTCTGAGCCTCCGAGTCAAGGGTTGGCCCTCTCTAATAGTCAGATGCTTTTCAGAATATGGGAAGCAGATAAAGGATATGATATTTGATGTGTTTATTCCTACCAACCAGTACTGAAAATTTATTTTCTAGTAAAAGAATTCAAGTCATATATGAAAGACGTACACATCTTAACTTCATTATGTTGAAAGCAGCTGTAACATGATAGATTGTGTCTTTACCAGCATTGAGTCCAATGTGAGGAGAGTTTTGGTTTAGTCAGCTTACATGGGAGATCTCATAAGAATAAAACCAAAACACATACACACCACTATGGTGCAAGACACAGAAACAGTAGTTGAAAATAGTTGCCCAGGAGAGTTTTTAAATCATGGAATTGTTTGGGTTGGAAGGGACCTTCAGAGCCCATCCAGTCCAACCCCCCTGCAGTGAGCAGGGACATCCCCAGCCAGAGCAGGTTGCTCAGAGTCCCGTCCAAACTGACCTGGGATGTTTCCAGGGATGGGGCATCGACCACCTCTCTGGGCAACCTGGGCCAGGGTCTCACCACCCTCAGCGTAAAAAATTTCCTCCTTATATCCAGTCTAAACCTACCCTCCTGTAGTTTAAAAGCCTTACCCCTTGTCCTATCTCAACAGGCCCTACTAAAACACCTGTCCCCATCTTTCTTATAAGGCCTCTTTAAGTACTGGAAGGCCACAGTAAGGTCTCCCCGCAGCCTTCTCTTCCCCAGGCTGAACAACCCCAACTCTCTCAGCCTGTCCTCATAGCAGAGGTGCTCCAGCCCCCTGATCTCCTCCGTGGCCTCCTCTGGACCCACTCCAGCAGGTCCATGTCCTGTCTGTGCTGGGGGCTCCAGAGCTGGACGCAGCGCTGCAGGGGGGTCTCACCCGAGCGGGGCAGAGGGGCAGAATCCCCTCCCTCGCCCTGCTGCCCACGCTGCTGGGGATGNATGGCATGCCCAGTATATTAACTGGGGGGAACTGGCCAGGGGAGGGAGCAATAGCAGCTCAGGAACCCGCAGCGTCGGTAGGCAGGTGGTGAGCGGTTGCACCGCTTGGGGGGGTTTTTTTGTTTGTTTGGTTTGTTTTTTTTTCCTTTTCTTGTTCATGCTTAATTTCTCTCTCTTATTATTTTCCTTTTTATTATATTATCATTATTATTATCATAATAATAATTATTATCATTACCATTATTACTATTACTATTTTATTTTAATTAGTAAACTGTTCTTATCTCAACTCACGAGTTTTCTTGCTTTTGCTCTCCCAATTCTCTCCCCCATCTCCCAGGGGTGGGGGGAGTGAGGGAGGGGCTGCGTGGTGCTCAGTTGCTGAACAGGGCTAAACCACGACATGGGCTGTGAGCGCATATTGCCGGCTCATGCCCAGCTTTTCACCCACCAGTACCCCAAGTCCTTCTCCGCAGGGCTGCTCTCCGTCACTTCATCCCCGAACCTTTATTGACACCAGGGGTTTCCCAGACGTAGGTGCAGGACCTTGTACATGGCCTTGTTGATCCTCATGATGTTCACACAGACCCATTTCTCGAGCTTGTCCAGGTATCCCTGGTTGGCATCCCATCTCTCAGGCGCGTCAAGCACACCACTCAGCTTGGTGCCATCTGCAAACTTGCTGAGGGTGCTGTCAATCCCACTGTCTGTGTCACTGATGAAGATATTAAACTATACTGGTCCCAAGACGGACCCTTATATATACATTTTGTTTGCCTGCTGTAGCAACGCTCCTTTACTATCCCCCTAATTCATCCCTATATTAGATAGCTGCTGTGCACAGGCTGATGCAATACCATAAAGGGGAACAATGTTATGAGAAATGCAATTATGGATGACATTGTGAAGGATACACGCTTACAGGTGAATTAAGATTGCATAGCCACGCTTCATCCTGGAAATATTTGTGACAGGTTTGGCTATGCAACTTTAACAGTGTTATTTAACCTGGTTTTTGCTGTACATTTGAGATACCGTTACCATGCAGTCAGTTTACTGTTCCTGCCCTTCTCCGACAGACTTGAACACTTCTAAGTCTGGTTGAAGTGAGAGAAATTAATCTGCTTCTCAACTCCAGGATTATTTGCTTGAAGGGTAATCTAGCCTCTCTTGTGTCCTGTTCTTTACTGAGGAGCACAGATGATACCCAGAGAATTCTCTTGGCAGCACTCAGTTGTTTATAGGATTTTGCTAGATTCTATACAGTGATTTCCTGCCCCACCCCCCAGTGAAGTTATTGATTTCTCCTCCCTCTCCTCTTCCATAGAAGGATTTGAGAGGACAATTTCTGAAAGGGCTAAGGCTAAGCTTCTCCTTTTTTTGTGAACACAGTTTACTTAAGAAAGACAGATAAAACATCTGCCTCAGAAAACAGATGCAAATGAAAACTACAGTGTTTACACCCTTGACACACAAAAAGGAAGAGCTGGGACTAGGGATTTTTCTGATAAGGAAGTGATCTAACTCAGCATTCATTTAGGGATAGCTCTTTGCAAAGCCCAGCAAACAGAAGGGGCAGGAAGGAACAGGGTGGGAGGGGAGAAGGAGACACAAAATGAGGGAAGGATCAAGGAGAGATAAATTGTGCATGAAGGGAGGACATGAACAAAGGAGTTAGCTACAGTGGAGAGCCCTAGCAGGAGTTGAGTAGAGCTGAAAATAGGCTGAGGGTAAAATAGTGAAACCAGTTGTCAGCAACACCTACACAGAGGCAAAGACAACCATAGCAATAAAAGATCAGGACATGTTGTTGCCCTGGAGGCACAATTACAGAGGCACCCCTACACCATCACAGTTGCCAGAAATGGGCTCTACTAGAAACGTCCATAGTTTCCTCCTAGATGGGCACCCTATAGTAGTTAAAAAACAGTAAATGGTATATTTAGTTCTCTATTGGACTGCTGCCTCTGGACAAAGCAAGCTTTAACTGCAAGTGCTCAAGCCCTTATCACTGTAGGATTTAGGGGGAGGTGGGGTTTACAGGCAATACCAACAGACAGGAGCACATTAATTTTTAAATCAATTATTTGAGTTGTTATTTGCAATTTATTAAGAGCAAGAATCTGTAGCTTCTAATGGCTGGAGCAGCCACTGTGCCTATCTCCCAACGTGTGGCATGCAGACCCTGCCACCACAACAGGGCAGTGATTCCCTCTGGTTATAACAAAACAGAGATAAGATGCTGCCAGCTAGGGAGCCCTTACACAGTTTCAAAAGCACCTATCAATGTAAACTACTGAGGTTAGGGATGACCATCATCACTAAGGGTGATCATACAGGACTTCCTGTTCCAAGAATTTCACCAGCCCCAACCACCAGAGCAACCTAAGGTTTTCCAACACGTGGCACTAGTGTTAAGGTCATAACCAAACAACAGACTCCAGCCAGTAGAGAGCACAGTAATCAGGCACACAGCAGTCATGCATATTTTATGCTTTCTAGATCAAAATGAGCACAAACTTTAATTGAAACTCATTTCACCCATTAAGGAAGAGCAAAACCAAGCACATATTTTTCAAATCTTACTGTGGCAACACACAGGCTTCCATTTGCTTTATTCCAGCAGAGGGCAAGAGCTACACAAGGAAGAGCATTTGAGAAGACAATTAGGTCTGAGTAAAGGGAAAGGTAAAAGAAAAGAGTACCCAAGACTCTTGTCACCTAAATTACATTTTTAATAGCATTAAATAGAACTTTTTGCAGGTTTTATCCAGCTATTACAATAACATATAATACAACAATTAAAGCTTCTGCTCTTGCCTTTAAAAAAAAATACAAACTAGTAACATAACAGCAGTTCATATATAGCTTTGATGATACATAATTCCCATCTCCTCCTCAGAATGCATGCACTCATTTGTTCCACTAAGTTTACAGTGAACTGTTTGGTATGATGATCTGAGCTGACAGAGATTTCGTTGCACAAATTGACAATGCTGTACTTCAACATGCAACACATACACCACTGAAAAGCACATGCAGAAGAAATGCACACAGGTTCCTTGAGTTCAACACTCAATAATTGTGATATAAATGTAAAGTAGCAATTTTGTTCTATTTGCTGCACAAATACACAGAAACATTGGGACTGCATGATTATTGGTAGATGTGGTAAAGAAACCTTTGGTTTTGCAGTGGCCCTGTTTAGCCATAAAGGAGGTAGTGACAGCCCAGTTAGAGCTCTTGAGCATTGCTAGATTATCCATATGGTACTTACCATTCTCCTCTTTGGTAGAAATATCCAGACGGCCAGATTAATAGCAATAATAACCATACTACTCTTTGGGACACCTTTCTTCAATACATAACATTACACTGAAATACAGTCACTTTGTCACACTGCCTCTGCTTTTGTCTGAAATATTCAAGCATCTAGCTGCCAGAAAAAAAAAAAAAAGAAAAGTCAGAATCTTTTAATCCCTGGGCAGTTTGCGGGGCAAGACTGGTTTGCATTAGATCCCAGTGTGGCAGTTTATATTTGATAGCATATGTCAGCTATAAAAAAAACAAAAAGCATCAGTTAAGTTTTACATTTATTTTGCCATAGTATTTAAATATGGCACTGACTCTACACTGATTTTTTTACATCAATGACTGCCATCATTTATAATAGAAGAATATTAATATGAATGAAATTAAGGAAACTAGAATGTGATATGAACATCAGAAAAAAAAAATTGCAAGAGTAGAACTATCTCCCAAGGGACATAGTGAAATCTTCCATCTCTGGATTCCTTTAACATTAGGTTGGACAAACCCTGAAAAGCCATTATGGGGAGGGCAAGGGAATCCTGTAATAGGCCATGGGAATGGACTGACATGATCTGTCTACAGCAATCTTTTCTGTCTTCAACTGAGGTAATCTTGTGGTGATCCTGTAGGCAAGATTACGGATGTAAGCATAGTGTTGGTACAGAAATTAACTCATAAATATTCAGCTCTGACATTTCTTATCAGTGAAGTATAAATTTCTGCCAGGCTGCCTCCCTGCAACGTTTGGCAAATGAACCCATTTTGATCAGAAGGCAATTTATTGCACACTGGATTTCAGTGGGTGTGATCACTGAAAATGACAGATGAACAATGAACAGTTTGGGGAATGACGACAACATCTTTAATGCAAACATTTGCAAGCAGTTTTTTTTATAACTACACAAATCACAAGTACCGATAAACTCAGGGCTCAACACTCTCAACAACAGGAATGCAGAGATAGGCAGCCTCCTAGTCCCATGGGCAGCTTGCTACTCTGGTAAACTGAGTTTCTACAATACTGAGTAAGCATTCGTCTGCTGAGAGAGGTTCAGGCTGCCTACAATGCAACCCAACACAGATTTAAACTAGCTTATTTGGGTGGTGGTAACTATGCAGTTGTAACAGCATGAACTGCGAAAGTAATGTAAGAAGTTGAATAAATCCTTAGGAAACTGGCCCAGGGTGGCTGCAGCTGATTTAACGCCAACTTTGACTGAAGCATAGACATATTTGTATAAGCCTAGCTTCTGAGATGCACTCATAAACTAAGAACCTCAGCCTTAGGCTGATTTTTAGAGTGCCATATCAAGTAGACAAAGCTGTCAGTGGGCAAGAGATACCTTGTAACTTTGAAAAAGGGTGTCAACAGATGAAAGTCCTGGTTATCCTAGAGATTTGTTATGCTACTTTTGAGTTGCTTGGGTTTTTTCTATACTTGAGGTTCTTCTGGATAAAATATATTCCACTTCTAACACAACTGCTTTTAGAGGCTAATTTTGCCCAGTGAGCGCTCTGAGAGCGAGAAGCGTTATGTTGCTGTTCAGTGCACAGTGGCAGTTGATTCAAACTTATTTGCTGTGAGGAAAAA
>VZTV01079813.1:0-15456 GCA_013400875.1 Anhinga rufa
GATAAATCCCAGTGCTTGCAAACAGGCTTTGTTCAGATCTTGTTGCAAGATGAATATCAAAGTAATTGCTTTAATAAATAAAAGTACTCTAGATTTTTAATATCATGCTATTTTTTTAGGTCTATGTATTCTGCTCTCATTTACCTGGCATCCTTCGTATACTCCAGCATCACAGAGTGGAGGTCCCCACAAGAAGTTGCCTCACAGCCCACCACGATCTATAGCACAAATAAAATTGGCTGCTATAACAAGTCAGGGGAACATTTAATGTGAGATATGAAGTCTTGCTCTCCTTTTTTTTTCTTTACAGGGCATATAAAAGAGATTGCCAACTTAGATCCTGGACAAAATCCATCAAAAGTGGATGGAAAACAAAAGACGCAGTTTTCAGATACTGCTTTTACTTAATGAATTTTACTTCATTGCTACTGTTATTTTCAGACAGAATCCTAACCTTAAGTGCCTAATGTTCAAATTAAATATCTAAACAAACATTGTTTCTGAAACACAAAAATGTGGTAGCTCCTTGGAATTTTAGAAAGTGAAGTACCTGACTGTGTTAATTACCTATGAAATTTATAATTCATAATGATAAAAATGTGGATATAAACTTGAAGTCAATCCAGTTTAAGAACAGAATTATTCTGAATATTTTAAACACTAAGCATATTTGTGTCATGTTAGAGTGGAAAGGTTACAGTACCCAATACACAGTACTGAATAGGTAATAGAAAGCTAAAATTTAAGAGCTTCAAAACCAAATAGAAGCCATGCACTACAGCTGAGTCCTTAGCTTAGAAATAAATTTTTTGCTGTGACCAGTGAAGAAAAAGGAGGAGAGAGGAGAAAAAAATCCTTTGCAATGAGAGCTTAGTAATATGAACTATTAAATGCTGAAGGGTTATCATAATTTTTGCCCTTAAAATAGAGGAAGAAGATAGATGATAGTCCGGGTAAATTAAGCAGCTTGGGGGGTGTCTTGCATTCAGCAGTAAAAAGCATGTCAGACTCCTCTTATATATTTTCTTTGAAGATGGCACGCTGTGTGAGTTGGGGAAGCAGTGCTTTGAGGGAGCATATTAGACAGTCAATACAAAATAGGAAATGATGCTGAGAAAATGTGAAAATATTGATTAGTGGAAAATGGAAAATTCTGGAGCTGTCTTGTCAAACAGAAAAGCAAGAAAAAAAAACATAACAAGAAAATAGATGGCCATTTTGATAACCTTGCTTTCATGTAAGTTCTGGCTTTTAAGATGTGGTATTTGGGAAAAGGCCTAGAACATTTCTGGACAACTGCATGTTGCCTCTGGCCCATGCAGAATTCTACCTTAAAATAAAATAAAATATTCAGAAATCTTTCTCTGACTATTTAGATGGTTTGTCATGACACAGGTAAGTAGAAGGGGTACTTGTACTTGAGCACTTGCATTGTCAAGATGCCACTTTTCTCCAGCCTGCCTTTACCTTGCCTTTTCTGCACTGCATATTCATTAGTTAGGAGGAAATGGCATATTCTGCTTGCCATGTATTCTCACCATATCTGATATTTCTGCATTCCTACTGTATCTGATGATCCAGTAATTTCATGAGAAAGGGACTTCCAGTCCCTCTCATTAACCCCCAAAACATACAGACAGTCAGACTAATTTCACATTTAACATTCATGCAACCTTCCTGGTTCCTATTCCCTGCATTTCAGAATTTCCTTTAAATTCTAATAAGAAGTCATTATTAATTATTCATCCAATTGGGCACCCTAGTTGGAGGAAGAAGAATTTCTGGAGACACATTAGATGATTTTTCATTGCATACTTTACTTTGGAGAGAGAGAACATTTCTTACTTTAAACTGCATCATGTATCCTGGCTGTATAATGAGCTCCCTGGAGGACAGGATGTTGTGTGTTTTGTCCTTTTTCTTATTTGGCCAGTAGAGATGGAATGATGGATTTCCACAGAACCCTGCAGTCCTGACTGCATTAGGGTAAAAACTCCAGTTTTCTTCATGAGAGGTACCTTCTATTAAGACGAGTTAAATACAATTACTGCATTGTCTCAGTAAACATCAAGGCTTAGTAATGAATCCAAAGAACCACTAGATACAGTACTTTAGTGATATAAGCACTAAAGTGATGCTATCTGTCACGACACACAATAAATAAGCTACTAACAGACATAATAAAAACATCAGCTCCAGAGACATAATTAAAATGTTTAAATAATAGGATTTTAAAAAAATATTATTAAATAAAACTTTTCTACACAGGAATTTAAATTAAATGAGTTGGACTGAAATAAAAATTTTTGTCCTTCTTATAGGTATATACACATATATATACAAACATACATACATATCTGAATATACATGTGTATATATATTTACATACCCCTATTAGTAGCATGAAGAATAGTATATAAACAGCATTAATCTACAAAGTGAAAAACTTGCTGAGTTAAAAAAAAGGAAAAGTGTGCTTGCAAGCTCACAGGACTTATTTTAGCTAAGATAATGCCAGAGAACAGGTTAGCTGTCACAGCCTGTCTTACCGTCATCAAACGTATCTACCAGCTGGCTGGGGTTGATCTCTGCTCCTCCGATCAAGATGTTATCCAGCGCCCACTGTGCCCGGTCGGGGCCTGAAACCACAATCCCGTTGCTGATGGGAAAAGGTTGCCACCAGCGCAAGCGGGTTGTATTTGTCAGGGCACGTTCGGGGAGGAGGATGTAGTCATGCCTGACTGAGATGTATTTTTGGTAATCCATCTCATGAAGCAAAGTCCAGGATATCCCTAGAATGAAAAGATGCAGGTTTAGTAATAAAAACAAGCATGTGGTAGAATAGTCTAAAAGATTAAAGGGAGATAATAGGAAATGAAAAATAATAGCTATGCTCTTCTGATAGACAAATCTTAACTTCTGAAGGGTAGTTGGCAACTGTTTCTCATTGCAAGAGTAATCTTATAATCCTACAAAGGAATCAAATTGGCTGGAAGCCACTCATTACTGAAATCAGGCAGGAGGATTATGGAAAACTCCTGAGCAATATATGGAAATTTTAGATGGGAAAAAACTTTACAAGGACAAAAATAACTTTACAATTAAAAATTCTCATATTTTTGATCTCTTTGACAATTTCTCAGATATTCGTGGTGCTTGAATNNNTTCGTGGTGCTTGAATATGGAACAAGGCTGTAGCGTAGCTGAAACTACAAGGTGTACTTGCCTCCATCAATGGAATAGTCTAGCAGCACTCCCTCCTTTCTGCAAGTTGGTCTGTGGCATGTCGTCATGTTGTTTTCACTCCCAATTCTCCCCCAGTACTGTAGAAATCTAAGAGTAAATGTGTAAGTTTACATCTGTTAAAGATCTGCACAAATTGAGACATTTGCTTTCTGTTAGGAGATGTGCTGGGAATGTTCAAAATGCCAGCATTTTTAAGCAAGTAACATCAATGTACAAGTAGAACAAACACTGCCTAGCACTTCCCATGGGAACCTCATGAAATTCAGCAAAGTCCTGCTCCTGGGAGGGACTAACCCCTTGCAGTGGTACCAGCTGGGGACTGACTGGCTGGGAAACGCTTTGCTAGGAGTTCCCAGGGAGTCCTGGTGGAAAGAGGGCTAGACATGAGTTAACAAGGTGCCCTCGCAGCAATGAAGAGCATAAAATAAGTTGATAAACTGAGGCAAGGTGGGTGGAGGCCACTGAAATGGTTGGGGCTGGAGCATGTGCCCTGTGAGGAGAGGCTGAGGGACCAGGGCTGGTTCAGCCTGGAGAAGATGGGACTGGGAGACAGTGGTCATACATCGAAACATGGGAGGGTCTGACTGGATATAACAGGAGGGGAAAAAAACCCTCACTGTGACGGTAACTCAACAATGGAGCAAGCTGTCTAGAGAGACTGTGGGATCTCTGTCCCTGGAGGTTTTCAAGGCCAAATGGGTCAAAGCCCTGAGCAACCTGGTCTGAATTCAGTGTTGACCTGGCTTTGAGCATGAAGTTGGACTAGAGACTCCCCGAGGCCCCTTCCTTCCTGAAAGGTTGTGTGATTCAGTAAATTCTTGCTGAATTACAGAAGTGAGGGTGTGTGGCTTTATTAAAGCCATACACCTAAGGGAAATGATGCTGAAGTTGTGTTCTACGTCATGTCCTTAGCTTGTCTAAACTGACATAATTCCATTGCTCTCCAGTTAAGTCATCCTTTTCTACAGCATGTGAGTGGAGTGGGTCTTGTACGGGCATCCATGGGAGGACAACCAGCAGAGGTTATGTTCTGAACTCAGTGGGAGACACGGCTGGTGCCTCCAGGGTGGAGACTGGTGCCCAGGAGACTGCAGTATCTCACCTCTTTGTAGGACAGGCATTGCTGACTTCAGGACATTCCTAGAGAAGGGGACCCGCTGCTTCACCAGGGCATGGCAGACCCCTTCCACTGTGCTAGGATGAACCTTGCACTCTACAACTCATCTGAAAGCATCAGCGCCTTGAGAATCATAATCTAGTTAGTGTCTACCTGAGATAACATGACGCTTGTGGGGGTCTAGGAATTCCCTGAGCTACAAGCTATGTCACCTGCTGCTTTGTCAGCATTTAACAGAGTTCCACATTAAAATGACATGGAAACATGACCTACTTTGCCCCCCGCAAGTCCAGATCTTGAGTGACAGCCTGCCTCACAGTTGCACCTCCAAAATACAGAGTTGTGTCTTCTGCGAGAATCCCACACTCAGTACAGGTATTTCCACCTTCTAAGGACATCCATAAATCTGGTTTAATTTCTTCATTGTCAAAGCGCTCTTTCAGGAAAGTCTGTGAGGTGTTTAACATAAAGCACAGGTAATTATGATCTTAATTAAGCCTTTCTGATGACCACATCTGGAACGGACTTAAACAGGTTTGAAGGGCTCATGAACACTGTAAAACTTATTTTTTCAGGGTAACTGGACATAATCACTTTTGGCCGAACATTTAGCCACTTGAACTGACTTGGCTAAATGCGAAAACATGTTAGGGCTATATTTTAACATACTTGGGAGGTAATCCAGCACACTAAAACTTGCATGTGCAAATGATGGGTCTGGTTCATAACTGGTTATTTAAGACTATGTAATACCACTCCAGTACATATCTAGTATGTATGGGAGAAATTGCTATTCTGTATCTTTCCCCAGCAAAACCAGTACTGCAATGAGATTTTAGGTTTATTGTAGTGAATATGTATTTATGCAACACTCTGCACAAATAGTTGTAGTGAAAACCATCTAGAATACATCTCTTGATTTCCACTTACCTCCAGGTGTGCAGTGAAAGCAATGCCACAAGTGAAATCCTGGCCTTAGACAGTGGTAAAACTCCCCTAAAATTGCTAGGATTTTATCCCAAATGTCCTTAATGTGAAGAATACATTACTAATTAAAAATTGCAAACAGATAATGATATTTGTTCATGTAATTAGTATTTCAGACGCAAAACAGAGGCTTATGATAACTCAAATGACATGATAACTGAAAAGTAAAATAGTTATATTCTCTTTAGACAGAATGCTTCTTAACCTCTTATTTCTGTGGAGCATATACCTGTTCTGTTCTTATCTGATGTAGAAAAAGAAGGGATGGTAAACAATGCATTTTAGACTAATTTGGGGTTTCTTACATATTCTTTTCCAAATATGTTAAGTTTTTAAAATATTTTAACTTTTAAATTAGCAATATGTAACTAGATTTCACTCACTTGTTATAGGGTAACACTAATAACAGCTAGGTGAATTCATTTAATGTAATTTTATGTCATTTTCTTATATTCCCTACTTCAGTAAGCTCTTTCATTATAAAGACAATCTTTCTACAGGTCTTGATCAAATATATGTGCAAGGGTGATTTAGATCATATAATTATGATCTAAGGATGAACAGTGAACTTCATCACAGCTTTATTGGGCAGTGTTATTTGCAAAGGAAAACACCTGTTCTTGGATACTGCAGTATTAGTTTTGTTAAAAAATGACAAAAGGGCTGAAAATGGATATGAGTATCTTCAGGCTGACAGGAATCAAAGCTAAATTTCCAGTGGGATTGATCTCCTTCTCTCTCTTTCCCAGCCAAACACATGGCAAAATTCATGCTTTAAAACATGCAGTATAATTACCTTCAGTGTTTGGGTCAGATAGCAGTTTGGTCCTGAATACCCAGGATCACAGATGCATTGCTCGTTCAGGCAGTCTCCATGACCTCTACAGTTTTCCAGACAACCAGGGCCCAGGTAGAAATTATCGATGGCCCACTGCATATCTGAATATTTCTGGTAGAACCGAAACCTCACGGGACTAGATAAAAAGGAATGAAATAAACAGACATATGTATAAAACAACTTTGCTGAAATGAAAAAAGGTGGGTAAAACACAATATACTTATGACTGTACTATCCTCCAAGCTTCCAAAAGTAATATCTGGCAGCATCTGTTGAAATGGATTTTATACATATCCGTATCTTCTTCTTCACATATGTACTACCTATGATATACAGATGGATTCCGGATACTGCCGGAGCTGGAAAAAGCTATTCTGGCTTCTTGCAAGAGAATTCCCATTTTGGTCATACTTCCTTAGCAGATTACTCCAAGAATATAAGAGATTTTATTTTTGCAGAAAAAGACAAATGGTTTGCATATGTGCAGACTACTGCAGACAATAAGGGCAACTTTTCCACTCAGTAACATCATAAATCTCCTCTCTAATTGACTGCGGCTGTCTGAACAGAGCAGAACATGCTGTACTGGAGCAGACTGCAGAGAAGCAAGGATAACTTTGCTGGTTGTTCAGACCAAGTCATGGTCAGTCTTGATTGGTAAGAAGTAAAATTATGCAGCATACGTAGTCAATGTGAACACTGCTAGTCTGCACTTTCCTTGAAAGAAAATGAATAGGTAGATGTTGTGTTTTTCAGAAGGTACTGAATCCAAGACAAAATGAGTAGCAAATTCATACTTACTTGCCCACAAGGTTTTCGGGCAGTGAGTAAGTTACTCTTTTCCATCCTTTTGTGGGAAAGAAAACAGATGGCTGTGAAACACTCCCAGAACATTTTGGATCAGCTGGTAAACACTGAGGTACTAAGTAACTCCAGCTAACGCCAAAGTCAGTGGAATACTGCACATGGACCTGATTTTGTGCAAGTTTTTCTGAGGTTTTACATCCAACAGAAACCTAATAAAGAAGAAAGCATAAGTAAATTAGAATTAATTGTGGTGGTGGTTAGAGTTTAAAAAAATATTTGAACCTGAAGACTGACTGCAGAATTTTGCTTGAAATGGTGGCAGTAACAGTGCTTGTATGGTACCAGTCATCTGCAGATCTTATCAATATTCCCAAGACTGAGAACAGGCACCATATTCTGAGTTTCATTTTCTTCTAGTTAGCTCACATTTCTGGATGTACAGGTTTTGACACTTGTGCCTTGTACTCCAGTACCCCGTAACTAATAAAGTTAATCTCTTCTCCCACACAACCTAAGATTTTAATATTTCAGAGGGGGCCACCCAGCTCTGTTATGTTAGACGGACTGTCTTTATGAAAGACATGTGCAAAGGGCTCTTACAACTTCCATGTATTGCTGGGTTACTTCTTTCATTTAGGTGAAGAAGTGTATGAAGAGCAGTTTAGGTGCAGGCTTGATGTGAATGCATGACAACATAGAAGTGGTGTGGACTACTTTGTAACTGCTTTTCCCTCACCAAGCAGCTGTAACAGAATAGGCACCTTGTATTTGTGGAATGTCCTTATTACATGATGTCCATGCAACTGCTGTGCTGGAAGAGGAGAGCGTGTCACCTCTGAGAACAGCCTGTGGTATTAAAGCTGACCAACACGAAGCAGGTGAGAAAAATGAGGATGGCCTAATAACAGCTCTTTTCCCTGCAGGGAATGGCTCGTGTGTAGACCTATACATCATCCTACCTCCTCAAAATCTACTTAGACCTGGAGCAAAATTGAATAATTGTATTGCAGACAGAGATTTTACCTTGAACTGCATAATCCACCCTTCTGTAGGAGTCAGGTCATGGGTGACTGCGTAGACCTCTCTGCCATCATGGCTCCCGCAGATCATGACGCCATCAGGAGAATCACAAAACCTCTCAATCAAGCAATCGTCATGGAATAACCAGTGTTCATTCACTTGAAAATAAATGGCAATGTCAGTAATATACAATGACAATATGAATTAAAGAAAACAGGGAGTAGTGTTAACCACTAAACATGATTCATGGCTTTATTTTTCAGCCTACATGAGAATTATTTAGTATTGCTCCTGAGAATGTCAATACCCCATCTTTCTCATGTACATATATATTTATCACATTTATTGCTCAAAATACCTCTTACTACTCTCTTACATAAGCATTATAGCATTATTTTTTAGTGTTCAAGAAGTAAGGATCTGAGACTTGCTCAAAACATAAACTTCTGTTGTACTGAACATTATAGGAGAACTTTGTAATGAGTGTGGCCTACATGTCTGCACAAAGGGTACCCCAGCACTGTTAGCTGTTAAGCCTTGTAAACATCCAGAAATACATCCTCTACAAAGTTTAGTTGTAAAATGTAAATTAACTTCCCTAAAGAATTTTTAAAAAGTTAAGAAACAGGAAACATACTCAGGTTAACAAATCTGTTTAGAATAACCTGGCACTTTTTAATCCTTTTTTCTTTCTTTGAAGATAAATTAATCTTCTAAGTAAATTCATGCAGTAAAAAAAAAGTTACATTACATCTCTTAATTTCGCATTTTGTGAACTAAAAACAAAAGACAAGACCCCTATAGTGATGAGATTGTCTGTGACATCCATCACAGTGAGACGAAGATTCAGAGGCTCAGCAAGATTTGGAAATCACTGCACTGACTTCTTGCTCTTTAATTCTGATCCACCTGAAACCTTTACCTGTAGTTTTGTCTTCCATGAACGTGTCAAAGGCAATCCTCCCAGTGGGCCCTGCGTCAGCAGGGGAGCGCTCATGCTGTGGCAGGGGAGCGCTGCTGAAGGTGTCAAGCATCACTGTCCGCTGGTCAGCTGAGCCAGAGATCAACACGTTGTCGATAGCCCAGTCATTCTGGTCCAGGCCATCATGTTTAGGCTGCCACCAGCGAAAGCGCGTCCCAATAGTTTTGGCATCGTAGGGAAGGAGGATGTTCACAAAGCTGAAATAAAAAGTGGAAATTACTTGTAGGAAACGCACAGGAGGAGGACACTTCTCAATGCTCTGTGCCAGGTGCTTTGACCAGGTCCACTCCCATTGTTTCCTAAAGTATGTGGAAGTTGGGAAAGAAGGAAAAGACTGGGTGATCTAGCTTATGTTCCCCTACAGGAGACTGCTGAAACAAAAACTTTCCTGATCACTCCCAGTGGGGCAGGGGCTCAGAGTGAGGTGGGAAGGGCCAGCAGCCAGACTGTGGCATGGTTTGAGTAACCTCACATGCTCCAGCTGTGCTTATGGGACCAAATCTAGACTAGCAGGTCTAGACTAGCAGGGTATGACCACAAGGTCCTAATTGAGGGAAGTGTTAAGAAGGACAATGTTGAAGTAAAAGTACAATTACTATTTTCAACCTGGAGCCATTCAGCAGATCATAATGTTCCAGTACAACTTTCTTATTTCCATTACAACAGTAGATGATAGTACTCTTAAATGTCTTGTCCAATTAAAGTGCTAGTGATTTCTTGGTGTGTTCAAATGAAATAACAAATAACAGGTACCTCTCAGCCCCATTTTCTATGAATTTTTTAATTAGTCAGTGAGGAAAAGGTCTACCCATATCTATGCATGATTTGAATCTCACAGATATCTGAAAATAGGGCTTGAATGTATCCATCCTTTTGATGGATATCTACAGAAATTCAGTTTCTCCTCTACACACCATTTTCTAACTAGTTCAAGCAATGACTTTCTGCTCTTGTCAGTAAGAAACTTGATTGCAAATGAAAGTGTCTTAAAGAACAGGATGGATATCATTACAGTACCTATTCATTCATCTTCCTGCAACCATTTACAAATCTACCAGACTGCTACAGGCTCCTTACTACCCTTGTATTTCTGGCCTAGCAGCTGCACAAATGCTGATGCTCAAGCACATGAGCTAAGGCCATTCACAAATGCTTGCAGGACTGGACAGGCTGAACTCTTAAAGATCTGACATCCAAACCACAGCAGTAATATGTCCCACAGGTTCTTATAAAACATTCAAGACCACCTTACTTTAGTACAGGAAACTATATAGGCAGAAGAAGGTATCTACAAACCCAGGCTTGCTGAACTGATCATAGAAAATTTCCATTAAGAGGCTCCAGGTGATTCCACCATTCACAGAATACTCCAGCAGCACTCCTTGGTTGCGGTTATTAGGAGTTATCAGACATCCATACATGAAATAAAACTGGATGAATTCTGCACTGGTGAGGTTCAAGTCCACTGTAACTAACATACGGCTGCAGCCCTTAAAAGGCAATGAAAAAATATGTTGGCTGGTGTTGGCTGGCAAAACTTATGAACATAAAAAATGTTAGACTATGCAGTCACTGTTAATATAACTTCATGTTGTAAAACCTCCAAAATTGTACAAAATTATACTTATTGTAACAAAGGTAAAGCTACAACAGAACAGTAAATGTTCTTCCCTGAGGACAAAATTTCAGTTATGCTCCATCTTAAAAATTCCTGTTGTGAATTCGTACACGTTGCTACTTGTACCTACAGCTTTACAACATTCAGTATCAAGAACTGTATTCACCTTTCTTCTGAACACAAGAGTTACAAAAATCCCTGCCTGCAGTGTAAAACACAAGGTTTTTCCAGGCAGAGTTAATGAATCACTGATTATGCACTAGTGGCTCAATTTATGCAAACCATCAAATGGCACAGCAATTTTAATATGTGTGTTTTCCCATACATATTTCACATTGCTTAGTCTATTAGTGGCGCCTACTTAGTCCTACTGGAAAGAAGTGGAAATATAATGTTTCTGTTATTTTATGTTAGAAAACTTGCATCACTTTGAACCTAGTTATAAATTTACATGGAAGAGATCTACAAGCATAAGTTTCACATGTCTCTAAAATACTATTTTGTCATTTTTATAATCCTGAGGTTGTCTGTAAGCAAACTGTAATTCAGCAGCAGTCTGGATTATATAACTATGTATGTAGCGAAACCAAGAAATTTTACTCTGAGCTTACTCTGAAAAAATGCAACAATGAAATATCTGAAGGATGAGGCTACACATGGATGTATTTTCAAGGACCAAGTGCAAGTTATACACATGCCAATACCTAGTTATTAATTTACCTCTGTGGTCTGATTAGAAGCCACACCAAACTCTGGTTTCTGGAAGTTGTAAGTGCTATGAGGAGGCTGTTATGAGTGAGTGGAACTGAATGTCTACATACTTGGACTGCTTTATCAGCTCCACCTCCAAAGGCCCCTCCACGGCTCCTTTCAGGAGGCACACACACTATATCTCATTTTCCTGGCTGCAGCATAACCAGGAACATGGTATCTGCTTTCCTGGAGTGTTTCTGGCTGGCCCTAGTCTGTAGGACCTGTCTGATTTTGACCTTCAGCTAGGCAAAGGATATAAGTTTTTTTAATATGTTATATGTTTAATATGTTATGCTGTTATTTTTTAACACCAGGCTATTAATTTAACTTTTTTAATCCATCCCATTTATACTGTCAAATGGAGTGAGTTGGTCCTCGTGCTGAACACACACCCCGCTGAAGTGAAGAGCCATCCCAGAGGCTACTGCCCCGCAGACCGTGCTCAGTTTGCCCCCGTTCACTGTCAGCCAGTTCTGGTTCGATGGCGAGCGATTGAAGTTATCTTTCAGTTGTGTCGGAAGGGGGGTCTCTGGCTCATCGCAGTACAGCCCACCCCAGTGCTCATCGCAGCTGCAGAGGAAAACAAATGCAAAATTCAGCTGGCAAAGGCTCTTGCATGGAGGCTTAGTCAGTGCCATGTTATTCCACATTAAGGTGCCATCTTATGCCGCGCAGAGGCTGCCTGCATCATTCACTATCACACAACTGTTGTATGGGGGTTTCAAACACCTGCCACTTTTGTAGTTCATATGAAACAAAAATGACTTTAGGAAGGGTAGTATTATGTATCATTCAAGCTGCTAATATGAAGTACACTCCAGCACAGAGTAAAATCAGTAAAATACATTGTACTTGGATAGATAAACCTAAGAGAATGTTCCAAGCCTAAGAATGTCCTGCTAATGTTAAATTTTAAGTAAGTTTCTGGAAAATTTTCTGTAAAATTTTATTGGATGGGTACTTCCCTATTGTTTCTTTATGCAGTCCCCCCCTTTTTTTCCTCCTCTGAAAAACCTTATATGTGTCAAAGATTGGATAACAGCATGGAAATGTGTTCTGCTACTATGCAGATTTCACCAGGGAGATCGTGCCTTGGTACTTCGGTGCTGTCAGGATAAAGGACAACACAATAATATGTCTATTCTGCAGAGGAATATATTTCTAACAAACATAGTCACAGGGCAATTATACAACCATTCTCCCATTTCTGTTGCCATTTGTGGCTGGAAAAAAGCAATACATCCATCTGGAAGGTATTTCTCTGCTGCCAGACAGACAAATCTGGGGAGATCTGGTTGTTGTTTGTTGGCTTTGCAGGGCTCTATGTGGGCTGTTATACAGACAGTTTGAGGTTCAAGCCAGTCTGCCTCCACCAGCAAACCCTACCATGGAGCAGAGGCATCAAGCCAACACCAGTCCCAAGGCAAAATCTGGCCTTGTGAAAAACTGGCATATATCCTTCTGCTTGTGGATGCGTCCCACCTCCAGCCCAGGTCCTCTGCACCCAGCACCAGATGAAGGCACAGGGACATGGCGTGAAACCCCTCGGGAATAAGGATGACATCTTAGGGAAGCTCCAGAACTGTATGTCCCTAGAAGGATGTGTAAACTCAAGGGGTCCCTTCTCCCTACCTGGTGGCAGGGGAGCCAAGATGCAGCACAGGCAATAGCAAAGGCGATGCATTGTCACCGAGGAAAGGACCAGCAGCATCGCCCACGATGTGTGAACATGCAGAGGTCTGGCAGAGCCAGCCCCCTCACTTACCCTTCCTCTTGTTATTTCTATTCCCAAGTGATCCCGGTGCCCTGCTCAGTTTTAACAGCAAAATCCACCTTCCTTTTAAAAGTTGTATCAAAGTCTTTCCTGCAAGTTCATTAAAATGACAGAGGAGGAGTGAAATGTTACAGCACTGGACAGGACAGGGAGCAAATGGCACTTACACACAGTTGTCTTGTGTGCACTTCCCATGGCCGCTGCACATGTCTATGCAGCCATCTCCAATGTAGACGTTATCAATTGCCCACGTTTGCTGCTTATCGAAAGGAGCAGGCTGGTGCCAGCGGAAACGAGTTGCTTGAGACCTTTGGGAGAGAAAGAAAAACAGAAGGGTAATGTTTCTAGTTAAGCTAATCTTTATTATGACTGAAAGGAAATGTCAATCTTGAGACTAGACTGCTCCTGGAAGATTATTTTGATGTCAGCACAACCCAGGGCTGATTCCTGACAATGACAAGTCCCTGAAAAGCTAAGAACAGGGTGCCCACATTTTGAGAGCAGGACAAAGCACAGGTACTCAGTACCATGATGAGAGTGCGGGAGGTGGGAAAGTGATCTCTGGTAAGAGCAAAGCTAGTGGGCTGTGGTTGGTACTGTGGAGAAGAGGGTAGGAAGAAGGTGGTACGCCCAAAGGGAAGCTCAGACCAGCCATAACCATGTCCCAGCACAAATCCAAACTTGAGGGATAGCTGGGAGCTGGATCAGGCCAGAATCACTCAAATCCTCCAAGTTTCACACTGAGCTTGAGTTTTATTGCTTCAGTCCAAGTCAACAAACTAACGCAACTTTCTCTCTATGAATTCTCCCAACTACACTTGGGTAAGAGCAGCTCTAGGGAGAGGGTTGGCTCCTAGCAAGATGCTGCCATTTATAAATCTACACATGACAGGTGAGAACACCCATGCAGGGCTTGCGGTGTGACCCTGGTTTTGCAGTTTCCTCCCTCCCCTCCATCCAGGGCTTGGCTGGATATGTTAAGAAATTATCTATGGTGTGATTCTGGCTCCTTTCAGTATATAATTTTCATGTTGTTGATTAAAGTGGGCTTAGCTCCCTATTCAAACACCCTGCTTTGACGTAGCTATATGTGAGTTAAGTGTCTCGGCTCCGAAGACAGATGATGAAAACGTAGCCAAAACAGTCAGGGGACACCAAATAGCTATTCAGCTCATGCAGCAGTAGACATCTATATTTGAATAGCTGCAAGTAGATGAATTTCTGTAATTTATCAAAAACACCATTTTAAATTCAAGCTAGTCCATGTTTTGCTGTACAGCACTAGATGGCAGCATTGAACTTTGTGTAGTCTATTTTCTTTTGAAACTCAAAGAGAAATCACAATTGCTGTAAACACCAAAACAAATAAACAGCAAAATGCCAAAAATTTATTCAGTGTAAAGATAGACCTTTTATGGTAAGGTCAATGTTATCCTATGAATTATTTCTTGATAAATGTGTTACATGAAGTGAATGAATAACAAGTTTATCCAAAGAGAAATCTTCTGCTGTGCTGTCTAGCTGCTCACCAAATAGCATTTTTAAAAGAAATGCATAAATTTGGAGGAAGTCCTTTAGGAAGACAAACACCCATACCTTACACTGCCTGCTTTAGGTTTGGCACTTCACCAACAGTTTATGAAGCTGATGCTCCTGGGAGAAGCTTTGTATTTGCATTTGCATTTTAAAATCAGCTCTGAGTCTAAGTTAAAACTAAGTGTTTGTTGCCTTCTACAGGCCAGAGGTTAGAGAGCACTCAAGCCCTAAAAGACTACATCAGTATAAGTGCCATGCACCAGGCCAAGCTATTGACTATGTAGCCTGCATGTCCCTAAAACATACAGGCACAAAAAATTGGAGACACACACCTGCTATTACACAGCTTGAAATAATAAAGCAGCATGAAATTATATCACATCTAGACTAAAGGGCCTATTAGCTGCCTTATTCCTTATTCTAAAGCTTAACGTCTCCCTTGCTTGTGAGCTAAGGTTATAATAAACTCTCTCATGCAATCTCTATCTTAATATCTTTGGGAAATGATATTACTTGAGCCAACAAATATAGTTATTGGATCGGACAGAAGAGCAATCTCTGCCTGCATCAGACTTCTTTTGACATATACTGCTCAAAAAACTTTTCTTAAAATCACAGTTATTTATAAACCTGAGTTTATCTCAGGTGGTAGGTTCCTTTCAGGTCCAAATTCAATTGGTTTGGAACATCAACCCCAGTCCTGATTTATCCTATTCAGCCCCAGAAAGCCTCTCCTGAACACAAATTTATGGACTTTATACAAGAACTGTTGGGGTAA
>VZTV01079874.1:6512-21837 GCA_013400875.1 Anhinga rufa
GCTGGCCTTGGCTCTATCAGACACAGGGGAAGTTTCTAGTAGCTCCTCACAGAAGCCACCCCTGTAGCCTCCCTGCTACCCAAACCTTACCATGCAAACCCAATACAGCAGGACATGTGTAAGACATGAAAAATTAGTCAGACTGGTCCTGAAAGATCCCCTACAAGCAGTAACTGTCAAACCTAAGCAGTTCAAATTGTTCTTAATGTGGGCCAATATTATGCATTTTGTTTTCATATTGCTTGAGTGAAGACTAAGCTCTGATGTTTTATTTTGATCTCCTTGATAGAAATCCCGATATACTCATATAACTTCCACTTGCAAGTTGCTCCACTCTGATTCTTCTGTGTAGACTAGGTGCTATAATTACTGCTTCATGGTAGGTTAGAGTGTGATGCCATAGATTAGCTTGAAGCATCTTTGATACAGCAGCTGAATTCCTATCACTCCACTGAATTCTTCCTGAGAAATAAGAGAAATGACTACGATTAGGATTCAGTCACTAGGAGGGAACAGGCTAGAAAGAGAAGGAGGAGGTGCTCCTAGTTAAAGAAGCAAAATAAGTCATCAGAAAGAAAAGGCTCGTATACCCACCCTGAAACCAGCAGATATGGGAATGCAAGAGTACTGGACACATATTACTGGAGACACCTTTTTCTCCACCAACAGGCTGTAGAACAGAAAGTGTACAATAGGCATGCATCTGTCCTGCTCTTAGCTTGATAGTGGGCAAACCTGCAGGAGTGAGACAAAAGTGCATTACACAGGAAGAAAATATGACAATTTGAGAGTGGGAAAGACCCTAATTCAACAGACCCCCACAGACAGAGATGCACCCAGAAAGCAGAGTTATCGGACAACATTTCTTTAGCAATTCTAGTATGTTTTCCTGCCTATCCTTTGAGAAGAGTCCTGCTCAGAAATGTGCTGTTGCATCCAATTGCTGCAAAAAATTTCATAGTCATATGTAGCTCATGGCTTAAAAAAGTGAAGATAGTACCTGTCTTCTAATAGTTACACTAATGTGAAAAGGATTTTGCATGGTAATGAAAATTAACATAAACATTTAAGGATTTAAAAGTTTCAAAAAACTTTTTATGAGATGTTGCTCAAAATACTTAAAAATAATTACCTGCTAAACTTACATCAGCAAAAAGTAATTTCCTATAAAATTCTTGTAACATTTGTAATTCACACCAGGTCAAAAATGCAGATTGTGATTTCTCCCCTGCCAGCTGATTCCAGCAGTTCAGAGGCTTAATTTATGGAAATATTTAGATGCCTTGGTTATTTTATAACTCAGTTTTCATGTAAATTGACTGACTTCTTCAAAGCATGATCAAAATTGTCCAGCAGAATTTAAGAGATTTTTTATATATATATGTGTGTGTGTGTGTTGTTGATAAACAGACACTTAAACATAGTTCATTTTCAATTTCAAAATGACTAGCTGTGTGTTAAATTCTGGCATGCGTAATTTGGTGGACAGAGTTCTTACCATTACTTCCAGGGATGTTAACACAGCACAGCATATATTTCTTGGTTTAGGGTTACTTTTGCCAGATGAGTCCCAAACAGCTTGAGCAGGTATGTGTTTGTGTACCTGGAGGTCTATGTTGTAGCAATTTACTCACATATGTCTGGTCACCTTCTCAGAAAAAAAAAAAGAAAGAAAAAAGATAAAAATGGGTTGAGGAAGCAACCATTCTTAATGGCAAAATTTAAAATTAATGTTTCCTTAAATAATGTAGAAATCAAAGGGGAAGAGCACCTGAAGGTATTTCTCCCAATTGACCAATCAGAGGAGGCCATTCACATCATGAGAAGATTTACTTTTTTAAGGAGTGGAAAAGCAGAGTTATAATATCTTCTCAGTAAAGTGAGGTTTGTATTATTCTTCTGATTTTGAAATGCTTTCTTACTCAGAATTATTGATGGACATGATCTGATGCCCTTACTTCAAGGAAAGGTTACCCGATCCAAGCATGAATTTCTCTTCCATTACTGTAATGCATATTTAAATGCAGTGCGCTGGCATCCAGGAAATAGTAAGTAAACTTGCCTGTTCACATTTAAATATTTCATGTAATTTTTATTGCAGCTTGAAAAGCATCAGGAAAAAAGCCTTCTTTTTCATTTTCTTTTTGCTAGAATGCACCTATTCACCATTTTACTCTGACATTAATTTGTTGCTATGCATTAGTGTTGCATATTAATACAATACTGAGGTCTATGATATTTGAAACTATTTTTTTTTAAACTTGCCTGAGAGATAGTTTGTGTTACAGAATGATGCAGTTGAGGTTAACTGTTACATCTTTCTAAAAACATACAGGTAATAGGATGGCTTGCTGAATAACAGCACAAGTTGTGATGTCAGCCTGGCCATTTTTATTATTGAGATAGCAAAGTATAGAAGAATCACTCAGTCAAAGTCATAATTATCCAATAAATGAATACAGTATTAAAGTGTCCCTTTTGATGCTTTTTATGAACAATATAATTCCACTTTGTAGGCCAAGGAAAAAAGCATTTCCTCCTGATCTGCTCTTTTTTAACTAACAGCTCGCTGTTTCTGGTAGCAACTTCCACATTGACCAAAGCATATTTCCCTTTCTATAAAAACCTCTATGCTGAATGAAGTCAAACACACCTTTGTCTCATCTCAGTTGACACTCAAAGTGACAACTTGTGTTACAGTTTCAAAATGATGATGCAAGACAGGCTTTGGTGTAGCATTTTTTGGTTTAAGTACCTTGGGAAAGGACTTGCTTAATATTAATGTACAAACTTAAAACAAGTTGGAAACTTCATCTTGGTCACCTGTAGGCTCACTCTCTACCTGTCTTGGGCTTTAAACTAGGAAAAGAGAAAATATTACATGTAACATTTTTTTACCCCTACTTTGCCTGCATTTGATAAATAATCATAAGGAAGAAACAGGCAATTGGAAGAAGTGGTTATCTAGTACCATTTTGGTTCTGAGGTTGGATGAAATTATTCTGCGTCATGATGAGAAGAGAAGTAGGTAGAGCTCCAGCAAGGCACAGAAGCTGTTTTTCTCAGACATACACCTTTGAAAGATGAAGTACCCTTTGTCTAAGAAAGGGTCAGCTTTGTTATTCACTGAAGGTGAATTTAATGGGAAATGAAAGGGAGCAATGATGAGGGGCTAGTGTATTGTATTTACTAGAGGGGCAACAATGTAGATTGTGATTCTCCCTTTATCCTTCCTCCAAGGCAATCAAAACAAAAAGCCCACTCAGAACCTGGTAATAACATTTTCATAACACTGGGCTGATTTTTGTATGGAAGCATTTTTTTAATATTACGTTGTCAGCTTAGATGTAGTGTGAGAGTAGGCAGTAGCCAGATATTCCTCTCTACTCTCTTTTGTACCAGTCCCCTGGAAATGCTCAACACCTGCTTCTTTCTTACTTGTCCAGTCTCAGATCTTCAAAAATGCCTTTTCACATAGACAATGCAATCAAATTTGTAAAGATATTTGTTGCAGTTAGCTAAAGGGTCGCTCCTGTTTATCTCTCTCCATGTGTTATTGTTGTATAGAGATAAATATACTGGCATTACAGCTGTATGCACCTGATACTATCAGCATTACTGTGGGTACTCGTGTGGAAAAATGAGTATGGTTGGTTTTTCTTCTGATATCTCAGCAGCTCTGTATGAAGCAAGTGATAAGTTCAACGTGCATTGTATTACTAGTTAGAATGTTATTGTCTTCTGGTCTCCCACCACAGCTTGATCTATACAGCCAATCTCAGAGTCCATCCACAGTCACTATTTCTGCTAATATTGAGTGATATTTTAGTGTATAAAATGATCACAGGTAAAGCAGAAATATAATATAATGCTTTTTTTTTTCTTTTTCCTGAAGAAGCAATTATTTCAAACTTTAATTCAAAATGTTGCAGAGCTTTTGCCTAGCAGCAAAGAACTAGGTTAGAAGTATCCTATAGCAACATTTCATTCCCTATACTTAGGAATACATCCAAGAAAGTGAATGAGGCCACGTTCATTAAAGACAGACTAGAAATCTAGAAAATTGTGCAACTTTCACTTAACCTCAGCATGATAATATTATCAGTTACAAGGCTGTAAGTCTTTGGGGTTTGGGTATAGACTGATCACCATTCCTATCTCTACATGTACTCCATGTCTAACACACTTTATGGCCTAAATAAGTACCACATACCTCCATGAGCACACACATTTTCCAGTATCCAGAAATGGCTGTAGGATCTCTCATCTTTTAGTTGCCAATGACTGTAGTCAGACGAATAACAGTTCACAGAGGACTGCCAGGATCGGATACTTAATATTCTTATGGATAGTCTTGAAGTGTTGATATTCCTTATCTAAGAAAAATCAGGACATTCTTGAAAATAATGTCATCAGGAACAGTTGTCTCTTTCTGTGTACTGCAAATGATCTTGTAGATCAGGAAAGACTTGTGTTGTTCTTGATCTGTGTTCCCCAGATAGTTAAATAGACTTAATACAGCTACTTTGGAACTGTGTAAAAACATGCTACCTGCAGATTATGCCTGTACGTACAAGCCCAATGCTGACCAGCTCTTCCTCTCACTAGTCCTGAGCCTTAGCGGAAGAAACTCAGATAGTCTGAAAATAATAACTCCAGCTATGTTCAGCGTCTCCTGCACTGCTGTGCTGCTGGGTCCTTATTAAAAGGAAAACTAGTTTAAGACTAAATTATAGACTGCTGATCTCTCCACTAAATATGTAATTTCTATTAATTTTAAAGATGTACTATTTGATGACGAAATCAGCAACAGCCAGAAATTCATCAAAGAGAAAATACACAACTACTAAGGTGTCCTGGTTTCAGCTGGGATAGAGTTAATTCTCTTCATAGTAGCTAGTATGGGACTATGTTTTGGATTTATGCTGAAACAATGGTGATAATGCGGAGATATTTTAGTTGTTGCTTAAGTAGCGCTTACACTAGTCAAGGACTTTTTCATCTCCCCATGCTGTGCCGGGTGCACGGGAAGCTGGGAGGGGACACGGCCGGGACAGCTGACCCCAACTGACCAAAGGGATATTCCATACCATATGATGTCATGCTCAGTATATAAAGCTGGGGGAAGAAGAAGGAAGGGGGGACATTGGGAGTGATGGCGTTTGTCTTCCCAAGTAAACGTTACGTGTGATGGAGCCCTGCTTTCCTGGAGATGGCTGAACACCTGCCTGCCCATGGGAAGCGGTGAATGAATGCCTTGTTTTGCTTTGCTTGCGTGCGCAGCTCTTTCTTTCCCTATTAAACTGTCTTTATCTCAACCCATGAGTTTCCTCACTTTTACTCTTCCGATTCTCTCCCCCATCCCAGCAGGGGGGAGTGAGCAAGTGGCTGCGTGGTGTTTAGTTGCTGACTGGGGCTAAACCACAACATAAAGAAAAAATAATTTATTTATTTTATTATTGACTAAAGTACAATCCATTCTAAATAAAGGATAAAGGGGCATATATTGCATATATACACTTCTTAATGTATATATTCTCATATTTACTACTGTATTTATTTTTGGGGAATTCAGCTTGTATGTCAGCTTCAGCTTATATATTCCAATTTTTTTGCTAGATACTCAAAGTGTAGGATTAGCTTTGATCCTAAGGAAAAATGTATACACCAGGAAGTGAGAGGAAAGCAAAAATTCTGCTTGGTTTGTTATTTGTTACCTTGTTGCCTCCATCACTCCACAGTTCCCTTAGTAACTTTATCTTTTCCATTGTTAGATTTCCACTGTGCTTCAGTTCGAAAAAAAAGGTTTTTGGTTATTTTTTGACTCTTAGTCTATATTTATGAAACAGGTAAATTTAGTGTATGTGAAATTTCTAGAATTTGCACACCTTTCCCTTGCAAGCTTCTAAAGTCTGACTCAAGCAGGTGTGTTTCTCACATTATTCAGGGAGGGTCAGAAACTTCAGGGTGAACAATTACCATTTTATGTTTATATATTTAAAGGCTAAGCATCCCTCATAACCAAATCAATACACATCTTCATTAAGACATATTAGTTAGGTCACCTACTGCATTCACAATATACTTTCCCCTTCATCAGCCCTTTGAAGGAGCATTTAGAGGATGTGTGCTACATAATGCTCTTCTCAACCAGCATCTCAAAGTTTAAGCCTCATCCTTTCTAGAGAGACATCAGGAAAAGAATCTCTTTTTCCTCTACCCTCCTTCTCTTTCTTAGCCATTTTCTTCTTCATCGTTCTTTGATTCACTTACATTTTGCCTGATATTAAAATATAATGCACATTATTCTTCACAGTCGGAATTTGCTCATGATTCATGTCTTACTCTCACAGACTCATGCATGGTGACACTTGCTATCAGTGCCTTGGAAACAACCAAGACATATAGTCCTAGTCCTTGGAGGATGATTTCCTGTTATTTTTAAAACCTTATAAATATGTGTAATTTAATTGATCTGTTAAAAATATAGAGAGGAAGACATGCTAAAACAGAGTCAGCAAAGTACTGTGATTTCTCATTTTCAATGCTCGTAAGCATTGAGAATACTCTGCAGCTGCCTGGTGTACCATATAAGTACCAATATACAAAACCAACACCTTTGGAAAAAAAATCAAAACAACCAACCAAACAAAACTTTTCTTTCTGCCTAGTAAGGTGTAATCATTTAGGGTTTTTAAATCATTAAACATTTACATTTAAAACAAAGCAGATGTAGGATTTGCCTTTACTTTCTTGAAACGAGCCACCCAAAGTTTTACGTAGCTTTCTGTTGGTTGTGTATGTCAGATTATGCTTTGGCCTAATTTAACTCTGATCACATGTTCTTCTGCTAGTGCAAGTAGACCAGTACTTGTGTATTTGCTAAAGTTATAATTTAGCATAACTATAATTTAGCATACTAAAAAACTATCAAGAGCTCTGTCTCCAGAACATTACTGGCATATGAATCAGTACTATTAAAAATTCATTACTATGACAACTTAATTATAAGGACAGAATTAATCAGATACAGAGCAAATTTACAGTTGAATGGAGCTACTGCATCTTTCAGACTCCTCTGATTTTGCACAAAATTTTCATGTGATAAGGAGGAAATATATTGTAAACCTGTGTAATAAATATTGAAAAATGTAATGTAGTACAGTCTGTGCTATAAAGAAATAGCAATCTTCTCAGTATTTTCATACTACTAATAAAAATATACAAATTTTTCTGATAAATGCTAGAGTGACTTTACTAGCAGCACTTCACCTTTTCTATTTCAAAAGAGATTTCATTATTCAGTGGAAAATGTCATTCAGTAAACAAAAGGAGACCTGCTATGGCAAGTTAAATTGAAGCACAGTAGACAATAGAATCAAACTAGCTTAACATGCAAATATAATGACTTTTAAAGACAGTAGAAGTTCACTGAAAAACTTTACATGGAAATTTTCCATTTTGCCTCACTTAACAAAGAGGATGCATTTCAATTAGTGTTTATTCTGAGTTTCTCATATGTTGTGATTTACTGCAATTACTGAAAATAGTTCAGTCAAATTCACTAACCTGGGATTTTTTCATTATTATTGTAGAATTCATAGCTATTGTGATTCCTGGCTGTTGCAATGTCCTCCAGCATCCAACTGTCTACCGTTATTTCATGAGAGATATTTTGTCCTTTGGCTAGAGATGAGGGGATCTTCTAGTCATGCATTTAGCCATTTCTGCAGTATCAGCTCTTACATGTTAAAAACAAACAAAAAGAGAATGAGAGGAATATTTTCTGGTTTGCAGTTTTCAAATTGGATATGTAGGAGAAATTTACTGAATAGGCTAGGTTTTTTTAAGGGATTCCTCATGGTTCTGTTTGAATAAAGACCAAGCAGGCCAACAGCATCCTGGCTTCTATCAGGAATAGTGTGGCCAGCAAGAGTAGGGAAGTGATCGTGCCCCTGTACTTGGCACTGGTGAGGCCGCACCTCAAATACTGTGTTCAGTTTTGGGCCCCTCAGTTCAAGAAGGACATTGAGGTGCTGGAGCATGTCCAGAGAAGGGCAGCGAAGCCAGTGAAGGGTCTGGAGAGCAGGTCTTATGAGAAGCGGCTGAGGGAACTGGGGTTGTTTAGCCTGGAGAAGAGGTTGTAACAAGGTGGATGTTGGTCTGTTTTCCCAGTTAGCGATAGGACAAGAAGAAATGGCCTCAAGTTGCACCAGGAGAGGTTTAGATTGGATATTAGGAAAAATTTCTTTACTGAAGTGGTCAGGCACTGGAACGGGCTGCCCAGAGAGGTGGTAAAGTCACCATCCCTGGTGGTGTTCAAAAAACGTGTAGATGTGGCACTTTAGGACATGGTTCAGGAGGCATGGTGGTGTTGGGTTGACAGTTGGACTTGATGATTCTAGAGGTCTTTTCCAACATTAATGATTCTATAATTCTATGATTAGAGTTGTAATAAAGAGAGCACCAAGCAGGAAAAATATGATAGTAAGGGCCATTTTGTAACAACTTCTGGTTTGGACAGGTATAGCCTTTCTTGTGAAATGGAATTAAAATAACACCTATTTCTGAAGAAATTAAAATAAGAATATGAATACTTTGTACTTTTCCTTATCTCTCAAAAGGACTATGATTTGCATACCTTAAGGGGTAATAACAGTTACTTTATTAATTAAGAGAGCTTGCATCATTTACAGTGCCATTGTTAGCTTCATTTTTGGTAATATCACATTGAGTCTTAATAGTTTAAAACTGTAAACTGAATTCATATGCTTAAAGAATGCTAACTTGTGAACACAATATAACCTTGAGAAAAAGAAAGTGCAGGAGACAGAGTCTAGGCAGGCAGCAAGAACTGGGAAACCTCTATGAAGCTCTATAGAATCAGCTTAAAACCTTTTTAATACAGTCAAGTTCCCAATGTGAGGTTGGTGAGGCTAGTTGTTGTCAGTAGCAAGTGGAAATGCATTAATTTGTATGTGAGAGATATTTTGGAGTGTAAGTAGTGACAATATGCTTCTATTTGAATATTCCAACCCTTTCGTGTTCAGTCTTCTTAGAGCATTTAAGAAATATAATCATTCAGACATCCACAAAGTAAATCAACTGTTCTGCTTTTTCTAAAATAGAAAGTATTAGAGATATTGCTAAATATTTGTTAAGTTGGAGATATCTCTTAATATTTATTTTACTTTCTCTAATATAAACAAGAAATTTCAATTTATACATTCTCTGAAGCCTTGTAAGTGGTTTTCCCACCCTCCTTCTCATTACTTTCTTAGTAATAGGAGAGCAATTTTTCATTGTGTTCTTTGCCATATGGTGAATGAATCCTATGGTAGCTTCATATGTAAACTGTGGGATGTGCTTGTCATACCTGGTATAGTCATTGGCAGAACCCATACCCTTGCCTAGCTTTTTCCTATTCTTTTGCTTGCTTCTCTGAGGAACTTTTTCCATTTATGGTTTACTTTGCGTCCTCTGTGGTGAACAAGGGACTTAGAGGATGCTGTTACAGATTAGTAAGGATTCACATTGACCCTGAGAATGCCAGCAGTTATAGTTACTTGCTTTCATTGCTTAACAGTACAAAGGACGGTAAATTTAATAGAAGTTTGATCCAGGACCTTCTTCTTTTGCACAGCATCTTCAAAAGGACAGATAATACTACCATGTGATTTTAACTGCTGTCAAGGAAGCAATTTGTTTTCTAACAAAAAAATATATTTTTTTAATCAAATCCTATCAGACCAATTTCATATCTTTTCCCAGAAAAGAACAGATGGGAACGGATAAGAAAGAATGGATAAACATTTGAAGGAGTAAGACTTTCCTATTGTCACAAAAATTTTTGCTTTTCTAGCTAGAAAGAATAGAATTTTTTAGTCATAGTAAAATTCATGTAGGAGCACTTTTGTTTCAGAGAGCCATTCCCCCGGTAAAAGACTGGTAAATGTCCTTTGACATTTACATTATACACACAGACTTTCAGTGATCATATCATAGTGCTTTTTCTTCATATAAAAATAGCAACCGTAACATACTGGTCCGTTGAATGCAAGATACTGTGACCTAAATTAGTAATGTTCTTAGTAAGCAGAGAAAGCTTGACAGGTTTCAGTGATCATATAAAAGCAAAGGCATTTAAAGTAGCTAATTCAGTATTATTTAAACTTCAGCTTGAATGGCTTGCTGTCAGATATTGTGTCGTGCACTTGTGACAGTACAAAAGAAAAATCTTAAAGATTTTTTTCTGTATACTCCACAGCTAACACTTAAAAAGAAAAAAAAAATCTGAGTTAGAACAACTGTCTGATAATTTTTTATCTATTTATAAAGTTAGCAGTAGTCAAAACAAATAAAAATAGCAACAACTACATAAAGTGTAGATAAATATGCACTGCAACTTTCAAAACTGAATTTCAGCTTACCAAGTAACATAAAAAGTGGGTCTTTAACAATTTCTGGAGCATTAAACTTCCAAAAATATCTTTAGTTCAGTGTTGGATTTGAGCCTGCAGCATTCTGCATGTTACATTCAGAACATAGCGCTGATTCACCCTAATTTTAAAATCAGATTCAAATGGCATATGTTGTCTTAGGCAATGTTCTTCAAGGGAAGTAGTTAATGCATGCACAGCCTACATAGAGTATTCCGTGTGCCACAGCCTCTGAAATCCTATTACTCCTAGAAGGTAAGGCAAAGTGTATGTTTATTAGAGAAATTCCCTGGAAACCTGACTACCAAGAGTAAGATGACATCTCAACATGCCATAAAAGACTGTGCCATGAAAGGCAGAAGAAATAATTATAGAAGAAAACAGTGGGTGCTTGGAAGGTGGGTGCACTTGGACAATATTATTCTGGAAGCCCATGTACACCTGTGGATGATGTGCACTGTGGACCATGTAGTTGATTCTGTATGCAAGTCCTGATCAGTACTTTGGAAAGACAAGTACAACCAGAAATATTCAGTAATCAGTGTAAATGTCCTTATCCCGAGAAAAGCTCACATCCCAGTACAGTGATCTTTCTGTTGATTTCAGAGCTTTTTATGTGGTCTCAAACTATGAGAGGACATATAATGCATTACATTTTTCAAGTATCTCTTGTTAAGATACCCAGTTTCCTAAAACTAAAAGGAAGACAAAAAATCCAGCTTTTAAAATTTGTTTCTTGTTTTGTTGTTCTTAGTAGGGAAATTTTAAAGATGGATTTGTATAAAAGCTTTCTGAAACTGAAAGAGACTGCATTTCTTTAGTAGTTTTTTGTCATAGTTCTTTCAATGACCTCTTAATAGAAATGCAAAGTCCATGAAGTAGTATAAAACAAGTTCCTACAGATTGTGACACTTTTCAAATTATTCAAAGTTTTATCCATAAACTTACTGAAAATAATTCTGCAAATGCAATTCAGTCTTATTCAGTTCAGGCAGTTCAGGCTGGAGAGCTGGGCTGAGGGAAACCTCATGAAATTCAACACAAGCAAGTGCAGGGTCCTGCACCTGGGGAGGAACAACCCCAGGCACCAGTACAGGTTGGGGGCTGACCTGCTGGAAAGCAGCTCTGCTGAGAAGGACCTGGGAGTGCTGGTGGACAGCAAGCTGACCCTGAGCCAGCACTGTGCCCTTGTGGCCAAGAAGGCCAAGGGTATCCTGGGCTGCATTAAAAGGAGTGTGGCCAGCAGGTTGAGGGAGGTCATCCTGCCCCTCCACTCCACCCTGGTGAGGCCACATTTGGAGTCCTGTGCCCAGTTCTGGGCCCCCCAGTTCAAGAAGGACAGGGAACTACTGGAGCAAGTCCAGAGGAGACCTACAAAGATGATCAAGGGACTGGAGCATCTCCCTTATGAGGAAAGGCTGAGAGACCTGGTTTTGTTCAGCCTGGAGAAGAGAAGACTGAGGGGGGATCNCCACCTGGTCCTGTGCCCCCTGCTCTAGGTGTGCCTGCTCATGCAGTGGGGTTGGACAAGATGATCTCCAGAGATCCATTCTAACCCCTACCATTCTGTGATATTAAGCAGATAATAATATATAATTATAATATATGTTAATTATAAATAACAATAAATTAATTGTATATAATAAATTTATATAATTATAACTACAACAATAATAACTATAATGTATTTATTTTTGTTGACACTGTTGTCTCCTAGATGTGGGAGTCTAATACAAGCATTTGTGAGACTCACTCGCTCCTCTCAATGCATCATTGTCATTTTAAAGCAATACAGGTTTCTAACATTTATAGTAAGAGGGGGAAGTTGGAAATATGGTGCAGTCACAACATTAAAAGTCAACAAGACCATTAAAATCCCATAAAGGTCATGATACTTTAACTCTTTGAATTAGCTCTGGTGCAATAAAGTAAGGCTGACCCTTTTAGTATTAGGAAATGTTAGTCATTCATATGATGATTTTGTCATTAGCAAGTGTGTGCTAATTTTTTCATTTACAACCTGTTACCTGTCTGTTTTACACTAGTTTTTAAATGGTATTATATTACAGAAGCAAGTTTCTCATTATCTCACTTGCTCAGTGAGCAGAGTAGTCTTCAAGACTCAGTAGAGTCTTCAAGACTAATTTAATTATATTATCTGGGCTCTCTTCGATGCCACAGGATTATGTACAGGCAGGTTTTCAGTCCATAGCTCTATATCTATCCATATGGTGCTGTTCAGTGACAACTAGAGATTGAATCTCAGTCCTAAAACATTATAGTTACTTTAGCGTCAGTTCATATCCTTTATAACAAAACTGCTTAGCCAGCAAAGCTTTATAGTTTGGGCTCAACAATGTCTTGATCTATTGTGCTGCTGCTTATTCCAAACCAAATGTAATTCTCTACTCTAGCCCTTCATTATAGAATTGTCATTTTGGAAGGTTTGAGTTGATTCACACCTTTTTTTCTCTTTTTTCTGAACGCACAAAGTACCCCACCCCCCCAATTCCAAACTCTAAATACTTTATATCTTCCAGAAGCCAGCATTGTTAATTAATCATTTGGTGGAGCTGCTAAAACACTACCATGATACATATACACAAAGTTAAGCAGAGAATAGCAAAGTATAAATCATCTCATGAAGATTTTGAGTCTAGCACCATGGAAGTATGAGGTAGACAAGACATTGTGAGTAGATAAATCTACCTGAGTGAAGAATTACTTGTTCTCTAAAATGGTATCTCAACTTACTGTGGAGTTTCTTTTGAATACATTTTTTCTCGAATTCTAGAATGCTTTGGAAAACATTAAAATTAGGACTCATTAGTTACTCATGGCCATGGTGTCTTAGAACTGCAAATCCTTTAGTCCAGCTAGAGTCTAGGTCCACTCTTTTTCCTACAGCTGGTCATGGAAGCATTTTCATGCTCTTTCTTTACTTTTCTTCATCTCTCAAATTATCCTAACATTCAGCCTAGCAAGTGGGGATTTGTTGCAACTACATTGCTGTTTGCTTTTAATCAGCTGTTACTTTTTTGTCCTAGACACATTTATGTCATATTAAGGAAAAATGCAATTCCTGCCTGTAGTATGTAGACTGTGGATTTTAAGGCATTTATATAAAAATGGAATTTGTTGGATCATTTTCCTCTCTTTCTCTTGTAGTATACCTAACTCAGAAGCTATAAACAATGCTTTTTGCATGAAAGCCCCTCCCATTTTTTTATCTGCATCAGGTGCACTATATGATACCACATTTTTATTGTCTAATTTCTCAAAGCCTGATCCCCAAACTTAATTTTGATTCAGTAGTATTATATGAAAGTTTAAAGTTATGAGTTCACCTATAGAGAATGATACTGACATTTCTGTAACACTGAGTGGTAAATTACTTGTAGAATTTATAGTCGACAATGGTTTTTGTATCCTGAAAACAATGCAATTGCTACTAAAGCCAATTTTCAGCTGTAGCCAGAGGCTCTAAGATCATATATCTTTATGATTCAGAAACAGCTGTAGCCCATGAGTGTTCAGGTCAGTTTTCAAAAAGCAGCTTATAAGAAAGTCAAAGACAAACAAAACTTCTCTTTCTTCCAGAGTAAATCAGTTTCATCAGTAAGGACTATTCGAATGCCACGAAGGCATGAGCTTATGTGTAAGTATGGGAGAAACACATGTTTCACAGAAGTGAAGATGTTTTGAATTGTGCTGCAAGAGGGAATTTTTGCCATAAAAACTTGGAATTTGCTAAAAAACCTAACTATCATCTAGAAGAATTCATGCTAACAGAGCTTGTCAGCATAAAAAGACCAAAGCTGGAATCAAGCAAATGAGGGAGAAACGCAAATGTAGTTGTTGTGTCATGCTGAAACTGAGGGTTTGAATAGCTGAATAGAGAAAGAGAGAGCTAAATAGAGAAAGCATATATAATTCTCTTTGAAGTCCTGTTTGCAATGGTCACTTTTAAACTTTGAAAGAAAACTTTGAGACGTCATACATTGTTTTGATTTTCATTCTCTATTTTTATCTTTTTAGTATGGAGAAAAGGTTAGTAATCTTTAGTGTATCTTTAGTTGTAGAAACATAAGAAACAGATTATGATACTTGAAATACTTGGATTATGACATTTGGGTTTAGCAAAATCAGCAACATTAACAGGGTTTTTTTACAACCAAAATTATTCTATTGAATATCATACTTTGACATCTTGCAGGTTTATACTTCTGAAAATCTTTCAAAGTGCATTAATAGGCTTATCTTAGCACAAGAGTAAGTATTGAACACGAATGTGCTGGTTTAGTTTCACAGTCAATGGAAACATAGTCAGTGGATAGAAAAGCAACTGTGAATTGCAAAAAAATGTACAAGAATACAGGTTGTTTGCTCACGTGCTTCAGTTCATTCAGCTCTGCCCTAGCAGACCTGCTACATTATTTAGAAGTTCTGGTGATCTCAAGAATGCCAAGGACTATGTAGTGGCAACAAAAGGCTGGCTTAGAAAACCGTGCTGGTGCTCACAATGAGGCTCTAAGTCAAGAAAAGGTTCTGAGAAATGCTTTAACTTGATTTTGGAATGTCATACTAAATAGATTATACAATGCCCATAGCTCCTAAGCATTATCAAAGGCCTCTTTTTTCCCTCCTTTCATATGCCAAAATATTTCAGGTCTCCAGTTAGGAAGTGCTTTAGTTTCTGCCAGTGCTTTTAAATAGTTATGACATACTGATTTTTGGCAAAAGAAAAAAAAAAAAGAACTAAGTTCTGAGAAGTATTTTTTAATATTTAGCAACTAGCAGCTTGAGCTAAAGAAAAGTAGATGTACTACTCGTATTTCACAGAATATTTCTGAGTACGTATATTTAAAAACACTTGTTGTGGTTTA
>VZTV01079881.1:0-12908 GCA_013400875.1 Anhinga rufa
TATCTATTTTAAAAAATTGGCTTTAGTGATCCCCGATATTGAATGTATTTGTATATTTTTAAATTGTGCCAAAATAAACATATTTGAGCTTTTTTTAATGACTGTGGAGGTCATTCATGTGTTTCCTTTTTAAGCACAGAATGAAAGCAGCAAAATTAGCACCTAAAGTAGATCACTGTTTCAGCTCATATGGCATGTTACCTGCACCAGAACTGAAGTTAGTCTTCTGTGTGATCCTGCCCAGTTTTACAGTAGGATAGCCAGGCTGTTCTGCAGAGCATATCTTCACACCTTATAACCATGACCATGGCAAAAGCCACCCATAATGGCCTTACCTGTAGTTGTGTGAAAGTAAATTCTTCGGCAGAGAATGTAGCTTTAGTAAATGACAGAATTTTTACAGGAGTGTATGTTTAGTTAAATCTCATTCAAAGAAGATGGCAAGAATAGCAAGAAAATGCTGAAAGAGGAGGCTGCTAAACAGTGCCAAATATACCAGAAGCTGAGATAGTCAGGATATTTTCTTATGAGTTGGAAGGGAAGTCTTGGGTTTGGATATCTTCCCCCATCTGATATCTGATTAATTTTTAAAAGTATGTTCTCTTTTTCCTTTCCCTTTTCTCCCTGGGACTTTGGTACTCTTGTTGCATTTCTTTCTTACAAATGTATCTTGTTCTTAACTCCAGTTGCCAAAACAACCCCTAACAATGAGAGCTGAACCAAAGGAAACTTGGATGCTGAGCCATATGGTCTGAAATACTAGCAGTTAAATTCAGCAATACTCTTTTTTTTTTTCCCCTCTCAAAACTAGCTGAAGTAGCCTGATGTGTGAGAAAGATGCTGCTTTTAGTGAAGTATGCTGATGAGGAAGGATAAGCCAAACGCTTTAATGCCTACTGTGCATGCACTGTGGAAAGTCTAATAAACTTTGCTGTCAAGGTGAGAAAGAGAAGTTGACCTCAACGCTATCCCACGGGGAGAGGAAGACTTAAAAGTGTTTTTTTCAGTTAAATGGACTCTGGGCACCATGCACACCAAAATATAACAGCCTTTGGGAAGAGGAAGTACTAAGTGTCGTCCTAAGTCACCCGAATGAACTCAGTAGGTGAAGCTGGCAGTAAGTGAACTGGGGGGAGCAGTACACGGATGTGCAACAACAGGGAACAATTTGAGACTGTATTTTGCACACCTGAGAGGAGCTGTCTCCTTTAGCCGTATGACACCATCTGAAGGCAGTGCATTGTAGATGGAACACTGACAATCATTTCTTAATTGTTAAGTAAAAAACCCTTGTGTTTCATTGAAGTCTGTTATCCAGTTATAGGCCCTCCAGAAGGCTGGTGTCATATGCATGGGGAATGAAACAGAAATAGATACTGCACACAGACACTAAAGTATCTTGCTGTATGAAACTGCGTGAAGTTTGCTAGATTAAGTGATAAAGCTTTGTGTAAATGTAACGGCTTGAGTTCAACCTACCTTCCCCTAGGTATTAATCAAAGTGCACAGAAATGGTGTCCTAAGGTCTTGTGCCTTTCTCTGTGGTTGTTTTTTTTTTTCCTTCTCTTTCCCCTGCCTCCATCAAAAGCTTTTTGGAAATACACTTGGGATTACTGGCTCGAGTGTGTAACTTCCTGACAGAAAGATTTGAAGGCTGAAAGCTGTTAAACTATAGGAGAAATTGAAGGGGAGTGGAAAAAGAAGCTGGGTGAGCAATTTAGGTACTAATTGGCAAAAAGGAATAATAAGGTTTTTGTTCTTGTCCCTATGCAGTTACACAGAATGTGAGCTAAGTTGCATGGGCAAAGAGAATGGGAGAGTAAGAGAGAATTAGTAAGTTGATACAAAAGCCTGAGGTGCTCTCATCTACTTGAGATTTGTAGATAACTGGGTGGAGAGATTCAGCTGTGTGTGACAGCAGGGAAATGCTGTCTGCTACAAATGGCTGAGCTTCGCAGGAAAATGTAGCTGTGCTGTGCCAAACTAGTGCCCACAATGGTGTGGTAGTAACTTTGATTAAAAAAACCAAAAACAAACCAACCCAAACAAAAGTTGTACCTGCTTGCACTCAGAATTAATTTGGTTGTCATTTTAAGTTGTTTGAAGGAATGCACTTAAGATAGAGTCAATATCTGAAGTGTCCTCGCCTTGCTCTTGCTACCAACACTGAGGTTTGTTGAAATATCTACAGGCTGCTTTGCATTTTTGTCATCTATTTTTAATGCTCCCTGGTGAGAAAAAAATGATGGAGTTTATCATTTTAATAGCCTTGACATATCTTTATTGCTAACTGATTGGAAGCAACAGTATTCAGATAATTGCACTTCCTGTTTCGGAGCCTGGTGATTTATGTCCCTTAGTAAAGTGTTAAAAGTGTTTTAAAATGATAGTTCCAATAAGATGCGATGCAGCTCTGAGGTATTTGCTCCAAATGGTAAGGTCTTTACCATTTTAAGGTTGCTGTATTCTCTAACAGGACTAATATAGAAGGGGTTAGGTTTTTGACATGTCATACTGATTTTGTAATTAGTGTTGTTTATAAATAAGTCATTGTTTTGTTGCAATTTTACATCCATCAAATTGTAATGTTCTCTTCTGCTTCACAATCCCAGTCCCCACAGGAATGCAGTCATTTGGAGCGGAGTGCTCAGCTTCCTGAAACGCTCCGGCTGTTCCACAAAGCTGCAGTGTAGTCCATCAGCTCATCAGATTACTCTAAGTTGATGTCAGTGCCTGTAAAACTCCAATGATTTTTCTCATGGCAATTACTCCCCTTTAAACACCAATACATAGCTGTTCTTTCCTAGAGCGTGATCTTTCCTTACAAACTTAACAGAAAGTAGCAGAATGAGGTTTATCTCTTTTGTGTTCACGCTGCAAGTCCCCGAGATACAACCCGCAAAGGACAGGAGGTGGCACCAACATTTGTATGTGCTCCTTAGGGTATGAAGAATTCCTAGACTTATGAAATCTGAAACTTTCAGTGAGGGTAAGGAAAAGGGAGACGTGCCAAAAGAGTTCACTGTAAATATAAATACATATGCGCACACACAAAATGAAGCTAATTTTAAATGCTGCTCAGACTATTCTTGGCAGAGCTTAAAACAGCTACAGAAATGTTTTTAGCAGTAATTGTGCCAAAGATAATAATTTAAGAATAAGTTAACTATGGGGAGCCATCTTGTTTGTATGCAACTTTATGTATTACATAATGAACTGCTAGTTTATAATATAGCGAGAAATGAGCCGTAGGCAGTAGGGTTGAGGACCCTACTTGACTGTGGGCACTTGTGACTGGATGTGTTACAATGAGGGAAGAATACTTTTCGTCAGCATCCGCTGCCAATTCGCATCAAGCCCAAATCATTACTGACTGCGAGTTTCTGCACTCTGACTGCTGTGAAATGAGTCTGGCAGTCTGCTTCCCAGCGCCTAACTGACCATGTCCCAGGCCTCCAGAACTGGGACATTTGGTAATTTGATTGATATTGCTGCTGTCTTCCCAGCAGAATTTCATCATGCATTCAAGAATAAGGGTGGGATTTGCTTTCCCCATCACTACCACCCCTTTCTGTGTGAAAACTGAGCATACATCATAGCTGGCGGAAAAAAAAATATCTGGAAAAGCTAGAAATGGCAGTCAGTCATATTTCAGTGATGTTGGCTGGACCATGACCTTCAAAATTAGAAGCAAACCACAAATCAGTCTTGGCAGTGCAGAAATTATGAGACAGAAGAGTCTTCAGGTCTTGGGACCCCTATCACCGCAGATTTATTTTTAGCATGATCTTATCTGATAAGAGCAAGTTTACATAGTTGGGTGCAAACAGCCCTTCAGTAGCTTTGCTGCTGTTAGCAGGATTTGAACAACTTCTCCTCCAAAACCCCTGCGGCCTTGATAGTGTGGAAGTGTGCCCATGCTAACACATCCATCCGAGAGGCATGGGTTCTTATTAGTGCTGTGGGTAAACAATTCCTGAATCAGTGTTGGCTTCTGTCCTGCTGGCTCCGAGCGCTGGCGGGAGCTAGTGCACGGTTTTACGTATCTGTCTAATTGAGAGCTACATGTGTGCGCTTCTGAGTCTCCGTGTCATAATATTTCACATATCTATTAAACCATTGGGAACCTCTTCCACTTTCAGTAGAAGTCAAAAAGGCATGAGGTATGATTAGTTTAACGCTGTGCTTTGAACCCAAGCAGCTGAGAAAAAGCATGCTCTGTAGCACTCTGCTCTCTCACTAAGCCTCTAGCATCCACGCTGCCTTAGCTTTCTCTATTGCTTGTGCTGACAAACTAAAAAGACGAAAGCTCGGTAACAGCTTTCGGTTATGGAACAGTTGATGCAAATCGTGACAATCGATTTGTACATGTGTGCCATCAACTGGATGAGGTAAAACATATCTTCAGTCTCAAAGGAATAGGTTGAACCTGCAATTCTAGTGGTCAGACACCTGACAAAATGCAAAGAACAGTGAAGGTTAAGTATTACTTGAACTGGATGCTCATTTGATGAGAGCTTTGGTCTGTATCTTAACTAAAGAGCAGGGGAGGATGAGATTTTACTTAGGCCAGATAGTTATATTTCTGTTGCTGAAGTGATAAAGGCAATTGTCTGGGTGGAATATGGTGTTACACAGTGCAACTTGGGTGTGAGATTAAACCTCGTATCTTGACTTTGATTGTGCCCTGATTTCTTGGTATAGTTTGTGTTCCGTAAGTCCAGTGGCTGGCGTCACAAGCCAAGTACCGATCTTTCTGTAGGTGTTTTTAAGTATTATTTACATGGTGCTAACTTTATCAACCTCTTCTGAATTTTGTAGTTGAGGGGTTTTTTTGGGGGTGGGGGGTGGCACGGGGCATGGTATTTCGTGTTGTGGTTTTTTGGGGTGTGTTTTTTTGTTTTCTTTTGGGTTTTTGTTTGGTTGTTTTGTGGTGTTGTTTTTTTTTAACATTCTGGGTTATCGTCTTTTAGATCCCCAACCAAGATGAACCAGAAAAATAGCTCTGGCTTTTCTATTGAGTTTGCACAGGCTGTTAATCTGAGTCTTGATGAGTTTGGAGTGTCCTACATGCAGATTTCCACAACATGGGTACAGAAGTAAAGCTTCCCAAACCGTGGGACAATCCCTCCTACCAGTAGAAGGCCAAGCAGAGAAGGATCTGGGATGCCGCACATCCATACTCCCCTAAGCGCAGGCAGTCCCAGTGCTCCGTGTTGCATTGCCTGTTTGACATGCATGGCTTTTTCAGGCAGCACAGCAGAGCTTTAGCAGGCTCCAAGTGTGGTTGGGTGCTGTACGTGAAGGCTTCTCCTTGTCTCTGAGGCAATAAAGATTGCCTGACTACAAACCCTGTACAGCTCGCTCAGCTCAGGGCTGTGCCTGCTCTGTGATACGTCGCTGAGCAAAGCGGGCCTTGAGAATTACTGGAATCGGTGCTCTGGAACTGGTCTTCCAAAAACCACACGAATGCCACAGTCCTGAGAACACGAGGGACTCGGGCTGAAAGGGCTCGCTGCTCGCTTTGGTGTCTGCAGCCCCATTTCTTGAGGGTGGTGCTGCAGGGGCTGCAGGTGTGACCCCAGCTGAGCCCATCAGTGGCTTTTGGTGGGGGCAGATCCCTCGGGTGCAGCCATGCCTGTGCGGGCTCCAGGCAGGCGAGGGTTCCTCGGGCAGCACCGGCTGGTTTGCGCAGCGTGGAGTGGGTCAGGTAAAACTGCTTGGGGTACTTGGTTTGTGCCTTCATGTTGTTCTCCGTGCTGGGACGGATTGTGGCTCTGAGGCTGTTCTGTAGCCTGCCCTCATCCCTGCTGAGGGTGGCTGAGTCACCTGTGAGGCTCAGGAGTGGTGGGAGATACCTTGGGAGGCTGCAAAGAACATGAGCAGAGATTGTGGTAACTTGCCAGGGGCTGTGAAAGCACCTTTGCGCCCGTCCCTTTATCTGTGAGCGTGGTTTAGCCCTATGGATCCAGCCTGCCTGCCTGCATTCCCTTGGCCTGAGCTTGCCTGGAGCCTTCCCTTGGCTCTTGCGTGAACTGCAAGCAGCTACAGAGTGTGGTTGCCGGGTGGCTGTGAAGTCTAGACAGCCCTAGGCGTGGTGGGCAGCTCTGGTTTGTGGCATGCTTTAGTTTCCCTGTAGGTTTGCTCTGTGTCTGTCCGAGTGTTTTTAATGGCTTGTCCCACTGAAGTAAAGCAGGGTTGCCTGCTGGTTTCAGTGAGCTGTAAAGCAGGTCCTAAATCCTTCCAGACAAAAAAAGCTTTTGGGTTGGAGTACTTGCACTATCCTTCCCCCTGCCCGCAACCCCCCAGCTAAAAGAAACAGCAGCAGAATTTTAATACCCATTTTTCTTGCATTTAGCTGTGCTTTCCGTACAATCTCTTGTGTCTGCATTTGTGTTTTGTAGGGCGAGGGCGTGGCGAGAGAGCAGGGAAAACATAATTGGTGAATACTCTTCTCTAATGTGTTGCTGATGGGTGGCATCGAGAAAATTACTGCAGGGTGATGTCACTCTTCTTCCAAATGCACTGCTTCGTTTGGACTTTCTTCTGGTTTTGAATCTGTCTCCAGCTGGGTGGTGTCTCTGTGTGGGCCTGGCTTTATGAAGCACAGTTACTCCTGGGCAAAACAGCTTGGGGCTTTTTTCCAACCCCGGGAAAGCACGTCTTGCTGACTGTAAACCCTTTTCAAATTTATTTACTTTGGCAATCCTGGATCTGAAAGGGTTGCTGTTTTGCAGTTAGGCTTCCTTTATGTTTTACACAATTATTAAGATATGAAATGAAATTAAGATATGAAACGAAATTAAATAAGGGGATGGTTTCTTAAGAAACTCCCCGAGAAGTTCAGTCACCCCAACGCCGATGATGGTTTTTATGCTCCTGGTAGAAATCTGACTTGCAGAAAGTAATGGTGTAATTCTTTGTCTAGGTTTAACATTCTTGATCTTGAAGATAGTGAATAAGTGGTGAAAAAAGAATAAGACGACTTAATGGAGAAGTACATCCTATTGCAAATATATGACTGCAGGAGAGCTTACTTTTCATTTTCACTCCCTAATCTCATTTTGGTAAGGCAGAAAAGAGCTGAACTCCCTAGTGACAGGAGTTGTATCAGTCAATCCTTTAGATATAAATATTCTAGCTCTTCAAATTGGGTGAAGGGGAGGTGCTTAATCCTAATTACAAAAGAGGGGAAAAAAAAAATCCCTGACACCTGATCTGGGTGTCCTGGATTTAGCCTGTAGACAGGCAGTGCTGTCCTAATGTAGCTGGAAGGCTCTGGCACATGCTCTTTTGACCTGGGCACTTGGTTGACAGTGTTGAAATCTTTACCTTGCCTTTCTCCTTCTCTGGAGTTTGTGATGAAGGTGATGTTACTGGTTTTGCTTGCCCTGCAACAAGTTGTGAATATGGTATAGAAAGGAGCAGTGAGTGTCTTTTTGTTGCTGCAAATCACTGATAGTGCTGGATGCCTTGGATTACCAGCCCAAGCCTGGGCTGGGCGAGTGCAGCATTAATGTTTGATACCTCTGCAGGTATCGGGTGTGAGAATCTCAGACAGGTTTTGCATTCGCAAACTGTGAAAATAAGAACTATGGATAACTTGCTGGCTCCTGTCTTAGTGGTATCAGCCATGGTCAAAGATCAGGTAGGCTACCAAGTGGGATGGATTTTCATAGAATCACAGGATGGTTTGGGTTGGAAGGGACCTTTAGAGCCCATCCAGTCCAACCCCCCTGCAGTGAGCAGGGACATCCCCAGCTAGCCCAGGGTGCTCAGAGCCCCGTCCAGCCTGGCCTTGGATGTTTCCAGGGATGGGGCATCGACCACCTCTCTGGGCAACCCGGGCCAGTGTCTCACCACCCTCAATGTAAAAAATTTCTTCCTCATATCCAGTCTAAACCTGCCCTCCTTTAGTTTAAAACCGTTACCTGTAAGGCACAAATTTTTGTGCTAGCAAAGCAGTAGGCCCCGTTCATATCGTTGCTGCTCTGTACGAAGAAGCACTTCCCTTCTTTACAGGCTGTCAATCATTCTGTCAGCTTTTAGCAGCTATAAGTGAGCATCCATTGTTAATGACTTTTGCATCAATTTTTACGGATCATGGCAAAGATCCTAAGTTAATTGCACAATAGGTTAGGGTGCAGTCTGAACCACACAGTATTTCACTGTTGAAAACCTGTGGAGCACTAGCTCTTTTTTTCTCCTTTTTATTTAAAAATAATTAATTTTTAAAAAGAAATAAATTCAACCTCAAAACAAAACACACAAACTAAAAACCCAAACAAACAACCAAAACCAAAACAAAACAAAATCCAAAACTCAAACAAAAAACCCTCCAAAACAAACCCTATCCAGAGAAACCAAGAAATTCCAAATGGAAGCTGATGTTCCACTACTAAGTGTACTATTGTAGTTCTGCTTTCATAATGTGGGAGACATTTTAATTGTTATCTCTGGAGAGACATTAGCTTAAATCTACTCTCAACAGTGCTTTTTTATGTGTGTGTTTGTATCAGTGAAGTTTAATCATTTCAACAGCCCATTGGAGCATGGGGCAAAGGTTTAGGCTGAGCAAGAAACATGGAAATAGAGAACTATGTCAGGCTTTCTGTGCTCGTAATAGATAGCACTGATGCAAGTGTGCAGCAGCTTTCATGAGCTGATGAATTCAAAGAGTGTTTACATGCCTGTTGATATGAATATTGTCTTGAAACTATTGTTTGTGTTGCAATTTGTGCCTTCAGGTCAGGAAATACAGCCTGCAAGCTTCGCCTCCTTTCTCTCTTATCCCTTCCATTGTGCTTCAGTGTTGGAGTTATTGTGTTACGCTCAGAACAATATCCAGAATGAATGAGAGCATATTGCTTCTCTGTACAGATTCAAGGTGACTAGAGGGATAGTACTGTGACTGCAATAAAAGAGGATTTCCTTTAGGCTTTCCTCATCGACCTTGAACAAGTTACTTGAGAACAAAAAGCAGCATCATTTTCAGACTTACTGGAGAGCACATTAAGGGCTGAGAAATGCTCAGGCTCTACATAAGTATGTGACAGGGTATCTAGAATTTCTAGCTATATGGTGTTAGAAAGTGTGATGCAAATATGGAATTTAAGCACCACTTGAAAACTCAGGGAGTGAGGAATAAATGGGAACAGCTTCAGACATATATGCCTGAGTGTCATCTCACAATAGCTCTGTCTGTGAGCCCATGTCCCTGCCCTCCTCGAGGTATCTAAGTCCTGTTTTAACTGCAAAGGAATGCTGAAGTACTGGTGAAGAAAGTGTGAAGAGGAAGATCTGTTAACAAGAGCAACCTATCCTGAAGCTTGCTAAATCCAGTGCTAGGCTAACAATAGAAGTCAGGGGAGTGGGAGAGAAAATCGATAGTTAAAATAGTGCTCCACGGGGAGTCGGGTCACACAGCAAACACTTGAGGAAGGTGGCTTTTTCTTGGCGACTTGTAGTTGTTTATTACTCTGTGGAGGACTGCTTTACTCTCTGACAGAGATTCCTGTTGGGAGAAGGGACTCTGGTGCTGATCTGAAAAACAGGCAGGAGATCTGGAGAATGATAGGTAACATGCATATCGCACATCAGATGCCTAAAATCCATGGGTTGCAGGTTTAACCAGGGCTTAACATGTAACTATTTTGAGACACAAAGCAGGTTTTTACTCTGCCATATACTCGGTGCGATTGCTTTGGCTTTCTGTCTAAAGCACAGAAAGCCATACCCCTCGCTTAAGAGATGCTCCAGCCCAAATTCTCAGTAGGTCTCACATGAGTAGGTCTATGATGAGGGGACTGGGTGACTTAGCGGAAGGGATTTGAAGTGCCAGTTTTATTACTGTATGCATTCAACTCCCTCTGGACTTCCAAAATGTGAAGGATTGTTGAGGCTTCTTTATAATATCACTCTTTGTAGATTACTTTGTTGGAATCGAATCACTGCCTGCATTCCCCTGGCTTGCTGTTCAAAGTTAGAACAAAGCTGTTTTGTTGCTCTTGGTGTTTAAAATGCCCATTGCTATAAATTAAGTACAACTATATCAGCACCACTTAGAATCTTCTCTCTTATATCACAGCAAACAAGTGCTAATTAGTTTTTAAGGCTTACTACAGAGCAGCCAGACTGCTAAACAGCATCTCCAGATTCATCAGCTGGGACCCAACTTCAGGCAGAAGGGTGGGGGATCAGGTGCAGATTAGGACAGGTGTGGTTTGGTGTGTATGTATGGAGAGGATTTTTCTAGCTGTCCACTGGATTTACATAACTGAACTAAGATTTGTCCTTAACAGCAGAAATGCCCTTGTAAGTGTATTGATTTTACTGAGGCCAGACAAGCTCAAGGAGAGGACTTGTCCTTTATATCTGTCTTACTGGGCAAAGATTCTAGCTGTTGGTATCTGGTTGATAACCTGGTACCTCTGCTAATCTTCCAAGTATTTGGCAAGGAAAATTGAAGAGACTGAGAAGCTCTGTGAGACTGGTACCACATGTGGCCATAATGAATCTGGAATACCCAGTTTCACCATGGCAAGTGATGAAATCGGATTATGTTTATTGTCCAGCTACAACCTGGGAGTCTTGAATGCATCTTCCTGAAACAAATCCATGTGAGGAAAGATCGTTTCAGTGGTGAATCTGTGGTCTTGCAGCCCTAATAATACCAATAGCAGGATTTTTCTGAAAATGTGTAATCTTAGGTGGACTTTTTATGTGGGAGCCTTAAGCCCTGTTCTTCTACACCAGAACCCTGTCAGTTGTCTTTGTCTTACCGAATTGCACGAGAGCAAATTGTGCTGCTTACCAGCTTTCTGTGTTACAGAGAACCTCTAGCCTGTCACTGCGTGCTAGGTTTACGGCCAGCTGGTGCGTACACACCAGAGATGCTAACAAGGATCTCTTTAACCTGCTGCGCATTGCCACCCTACCCCTTTCTTGTCCAAGGCGGTTCCCACTGCCTCGGGCACTACCTGTGAGGCCTGTCTGATTATTCTTGCTTTTACCAGCATCCCAGTAAATATTGTTTCAAGACAAGGTATATACTAGTGATGTATCATTTTACAGCACACCACACAGCTCTTTATTGCTGGGTGACATGAAGTCCAGGACCTTTGGAAAGCTCTCACTCTCCCCTAAGGAATTTCATGAGTAAATTACTGACTTTTTTGCTGATTATTGCAGTTAAGCAGTAGGGAACGAGTCCCCTGTCTAAATTATTTTTTCCCCATATAATTCTATCCAGTGAAGTATCAGGTGTCTGGTGGTGGCTGTCACTTGATCTGTATGTCTCAAAAGTTAGATTCTATTTAAAATCTTGATACTGGAGGCTTCCATTTCCTTCAAAACTCACTTGGAGCAATTGTCAAACTCTTTTAAGTTTGATTTAGGAAAATCATTAATGCCAGCTACAATATTCCCCTTATGCCTTACACACTTTCCGTGTATGCTTTGCTAGAAATGCACCTTCTGAAGAGGAGGTGAATGAGCATTTTGCCTCTCCAAAGTAAAACTTACTTTCAAGAGTCCTTATGCAGGAGCAAATTGAAAAACCTTAACTGAATCCTTGCTGAAAGGGCAGTTTCTGCCCCTTCTGCAGGTAAGACTCATCTCTGCTGTCATAATATCTAACTAGATATAGCTCAAAGCAAATGCTAGTCCTGCTCACAAGGGCTCTCACTCATGACTTGTTTCTAAGAATGCTCCTCTTGTTAAAAGAGCTGTATCAGTCTGAAAACAAGTTTTACAGCTAAATCCCAGGGAAGAGATGGCTGGGAGATACTTGTTCTTGTTTACATTTTAAACAGTTTGTAACTGCGTCAGTTATTGAATGAATTTTCTTTAACAATGATGGCTTGAAGAGATAAGTGCTTTCTTTATAACCCCTGACTTATACAAGTAAACAAAAAGCTGGTTATGACCAGTATGGAAACAGGACCTGTCCTGTTGCAGCAAAATCACATTCCAGCCAGATCTGCAGTTCTTGGGCTCTAAGAACAATTTGCCTCAAAGGGTGGGTGGGTTGATATGTGTGTTCATTTGTTCATGCCCATCTAAGGAGCAAGGGTTCTGATAAGCTTCTAGTGCTAATGGTGTTTACCGTAACTAAAAGGAAAGGATCCTTCATTATGTTCACGTTACATGAAAACTATAGGAGGGCTGTGATGCTGAGTGCGGAAAAGCTGCGATGTGTGCGAGAAACTAATTCTAGTGATTGTAGTTTGCACCACTTAATATTTTTATTTGCGTATAGATCTTTGGTGTCTCTTTCTTTAAAGTAGAAGCTGTAGGATGATACCGATGGCCAATTCTGTCTCTAATATGTATTGTACTACGAACCTGCATTTCTATGGAAGGCGATGGTCTGTGCAAGTAACATGTTGGGTATTGAGGACTTCATGCAGCATGTTTTTTCCTTAGGCTCCTGGTGCCCTTCATCAGGCTGTCGAAGAGAGCTAATACCCATTTTTGCAGGGCAGGAGACTTTTTGTCCATGCAAGCCCTCTGGCTTATAGACCCTAGCCAGTGTGATTTCCAGTGTCTGTTCAGCAGGAGAGGGATTATGTGCTAAAGCAGTCTGCTGAGCACTCAGACCTCCGGGCTCNGGGACTTAGGAGGGCTCAAGAGTCTTACTTCCACTAGCTAGGCAGTTTCCTCCCAGAGCTTGTGCATCTTGCATCTGTGCAGCAGGAGGTGGGGTGTATTGTAGAGGAGAGGTTGCTCTTTATTTGATGTTCACATGGCTGTTGCTCCACCCTTTCCCCATTGTTCTGCCAGCACATAACAGGGCTTCTTTCTGGTTCTCCGCTGAAGCCCTGTGCTCGAGGCCTCTGCTTTTCCTGGGAGGTGCAGAGTCCCGCGGTCATATTTATATGCAGGAAGAAAGGCGAGCCTGTTCAGTC
>VZTV01079882.1:0-13542 GCA_013400875.1 Anhinga rufa
AGGGCTGCCAAGGGACGGGTGGATTGGATGGTAGGACTGTGCTGTGAAAGCTCTCCCAGTGTCCAAAAAGCTGGGCTGGAGAGGGCTTGTGTTGCTGTGGGTGTGCAAAAGGGGAACAGCGACAAATCTGGGAAGGGATCACACTCATGCTGGCTGTGGCAGACACCAAGAAAGCACCGGGGATGCAGGAGGAAGCCACGGAGCAATGGGAAGACCCTGACAGCAAGGGACTTAAGGAGCCAGGGTCATCTGGCTGATAGAGAAGCAAAAGTGGTCAGAGGACAGCACAGGGGCCCGATTTCTGTGGGAGAATGTGGCAAAACCGGCAGCTGAGGCCAGATGCATTTGGCTCAGGACCTGGGAAAGTCTGCGCCCCATGATGCTTCCCAGGCTCATTGCAGGAAACTCCCTGGCAGAGAGCGGGTGCACGGCGGGATGGCTCTGGCAGCCCCAGGCCCGCGACACGCTGTGCTGCCCCTTCATCCCCATCACCAACAGCCTGTTTGGGTTTCCTGGCAGGGTGGCCCTGGCAGCACGACCCTCGGACACGTGGGGGCCGTGTCCCCACGGTGCTGCCACAGCTCTCGAGGGGAGCAGTGGGGCGCCGGCCTTCCCCATCCCACGGCACTAGATGGTGCTGCAATACAGCAGTACATCTCTGGCCTGCACAGCGCCGGTGGCGGAGCTGGTTTGGGTCACCGTGCCAGCTGGGGACCCCGGGAGAGCCACCGAGGGCCAGCCTGGGCCGGCCAGCCCCACACCAGGTCGGCTGCTGTGCCACCCAGGGCAGGATTTGCCCCAGGATAGGGAGCCAGCCCTTGCACTGGCTGGGGTTTGGCTCACCAGGAGCCCGGGCTGCCGGCTCTGCACCCATCCCTGCGGGGAGGGTGCACCCCACGGCAGCTGGGAGCTGCTCTGAGCCCCCACGCTGCCTCTGGGGCCTTGCGTGGAGGTGGAGCCGTCCCTGGGCAGGCCCAGCAGGCTCCCCGGCCCCACGCTCCCCGCCAGTGGATCAGGGGGCTGGCAGCGCCCAGGCCACCAGCCAGGGAGCAGGCGGCTCACACTTGCTACAGGCTGCCCTCCTAAGCGCTGCCCAGCCGAGCATCCGGGTGTCCAGCTTTGGGCACAAGCTGCATCACCCCTTGCACCCCCTACCCCAAGTCATGAAAGAGGGGCACTGCTTTCCAGCTCCCTGAAAGGCCAGGGCTGGGAACTTGCTCTGCCTGCAGCAAAGAGAGGGGCACCCGTGCCCAAAGCGAGTGGGAGGGCCCACGTCCCTGCCAGGCAGGCAGGGAGAGGCAGAGCCCATCGCCATCAGGCCTCCCTCCTGGGCAGGAAAGGACACATGCAAAGACATGTAAATCCATGTGGATTTACAGTCCGAGGTCTCCATGCCTGTGGATTCTCCAGAGGCTAATAGAGTTGAACTGTCACATCCCCAGCTAATGCACTTACACTGCATTCTTAGGAAAGGGACGCAAGAGCCTCGCCAGGTCCCGATCTGCTCCAAAGCCCAGTGCTCACTGCTTCCTCCCAGGTCTCTTCCTGGATCGCACATAGTGTGGCACTACAGGGCAGGTCCTCTAAACCCCACCACCCCCGGCTGTCCCCCACCACTCCCTCTGGGGCTCCTCACTAGCACAGGGGCTCCCCACAGCCAGCCATGGGCCACCTTGGGGCATCCAGAGCTGAGGGTCCCCCAGAGCCCTTCCTCTTCTCTCCCACCCTCCAGAGAGGATCAGGTCAGCTGGACAAGAGAAAGCAGCCATCAGCACAGGGAAGGATGGAGGACTCCGTGTGTCTGTGCAGGAAGAGCCACAAGCACCCTGGCCCTGCTCCTTCTCTGAGGCTGCCGCCCGGGAGCAGGGTTGGAGAAGGGTGGTGGCCCCAAGGAGAGCTGGCAGCAGGCATTAGCATCCAGCTGGCTTTCAGATCTCGAGGACCTCCGCTGGGCTGGGGACAGCCAGGTCAGCATCCAGGACCAGAGCTGCCCCAGCTCACCGAGGCAGACAGGCCACGGGGCAGCCAGGGACGAGACAGGAACCAGATCTCCCACATCTGCTCTCCAGCATGGGCTGGGCTTTCCTGCCTGCACCAGACAGCTCTTGGGGCAAGCACACAAACATCCCTACCCACTTCAGATGCACATCTCTGCCATGTGGGATGGGCCCAGACCAGCCAAGGCCCCCAGGCTTCCCCAGCCCACTCCAAGGGGTCTGCTCCCCAGGACACCTCGCACCCCGAGCCAGATGGCAATCACTCTGTCAGAGGAACAGCTCCTCATGTCTTGTCTTATTTTCTGTGTTTGTGACCTTGAGGAGCTGTGCCTGGAAGGCAGTTTCACGCATCATACTCTCAGGTACGTGCCAATTATTTGCCCAGACACAAACTGCATCAGTAGCCCCAGCCCATGTCTAGTTTGGAGTCCAAGTCCCGCATTGCCCACAGGCAGGTTCTCCACCAAGCCATCAAGGTGCTCTGAATTTCATGAAGGTTGTCAAGATACAACAAAAGGAGTTTTGGATGAGGCTGACTGAAAGCTACTGCTGGTGCAGGACAGGCTTGAGCTGAAGAAACAGGTCCTCATCTACTGCAGGCAGGAGGTCAGGACTGGAGATAGGTCCGCTGGTTACACTGGCCATGACCTTTGGTAGCATGGCTCCACCAGTGCATTGCGTTTCAGGCCGACCACAGGGAAGCTGCTCTCAATTCACCTGGTTGTTCAGCCACACAGGACACCACTGTGCCACCTGAGGCCCAGCCACAGCAGGGTCCTTGGGAAGGGCCACCCTTGGTCCAAGTGGCCACCTGGAGAAATTGGCACAGCCAAAGTCTTTCCAGGCTTGTATGAGGCACTCTGCAGCTCTTCCGACAGCTACCTTTGGGAGCTACCTGGGCTATCTTCGGTGGTCAGCAGTCAACTAGCGCACCCCAGAACAGTTTTAGACCTTCACCTCCACGGTCTCCAGGACCAGCACAATCAGCAGTCCAGCCAGGAGTCAAGTTGCCCATGATGCACGGGTCAGGTCTGCAGGCAAGGGGCAGCACAAGCAGTACTTCTGCTCTGCAGGCTGCAGCTGAACACACAACCTGTGAAGCCCTGGGTGAGGGACCCAGCGCCACAGCACCCAACGGCCACATGCTCTTCACCTCCAGTCCCGCACCATCAGCCCCCCACAGAGCCTGGCTCTCATCAGCAGGCAGTGGCGTAGAGACCATCTTCTGTGCACCAGGGGCAGGTGGGACTCGCCAGATGCCAGCAGCAGCCCCCAGCACACAGACAGCTCACCAGGGAGACCATTTTTAAGACATCCTCAGCAGCGCCTTCAGCTGACACAACTCCCACAAGCCCTCTCCGGCTGAGGGGGCCCTTCTGTCCCAGTGGCCATCCCAAGACGTCATCCAGGTGAGCAAATCCCTGTAGAGTTGCAGATCACCCAGAAGGCCCTGCATGGCATCGGGCACCAAATGAGACAAAGAGCCACCCTCACACCTGCACCCCCCTGGGACCCACCAGCAGGAGGCTCTTTCCAACGACCATCACCCCCCTCATCAGGAGAGCCCAAGCCAAGGCCCAGTGCTGAGGGGCCTTTATATGCCTCGGTGGGGTGTGGCTGCACCTGATTGGCTGGGGCAGCTGACAGGTGGCAGCTCTGGATTGGCTCAGAGCAGTCTCCCTCACCCTGTGATTGGAGAGCTACAGCTGCAAAGGGTGAAATGGCAGCAGAGACAGGTGGCGGTGTGTGATTGGCTGGGGGGGGGGNGGAGGGACAGGTGGCAGTATGGGATTGGCTGGTAGGCCGCGCTGGTTCACGGGGATTGGCTGGAGCCAGGTAGCTGTGCAGGGGCTGGGGAGGGGCTCCCTGTGGCGGCCCATGTACGGAGCTGTGACCGGTCTCAGCCCCAGCGCCAGGACCAGCCTGTCCCTGCCCTACTCCGCACCCAGGGCAGCGCCTGTGCTCTCTGCTCTGAAGCCATGGGAGCACGTCCAGGTGGCACGAGGAGATGGGGGGCTGCCAGATCCTCCAGAACCCAGCTGTGACTGCAGGCTGGCCCCCAGAGTGGGTAGAAACAGGGTGCAAACACACGGAGGCTGCCCTGTGCAGCTGGAGGCAAGTGAGCCGGGCTTGGCCTCTCCATCGGCAGCGGCCGCGGGGCTCACGGCAGCCCGGCAAGGACCAGGAGCTGTGGGGTTGGGGGCTCCCCCCAGCCTGCCCTCTCCTCACCCCTGGCTGCTCTGTGCCCTACCCATCGCCAGCCCATCCAGCTGGGAGGCTGGAGTCAGCCTCCAGTTTTACCCCACACCCCGCATCCCAGACCAAAGAGGACCCTAATACCCAAGACCCCCAGGTTTTGGGGGGCTGCAGGCTGTAGGACAGGTCCTGCTCTGCAGCGGGGGGCAGCAAGGCCACTGCTCCCCCAAAATTTCCCCCCCCAGGGGCCTCGCGCCAGCTGTGCCTGCAGTGTCCCTGTGTTTCAGTGACACCCAGAGCCTGCTCTCACCGGCCCCTCTCTGCCGCAGAAACATATTTGAGTAATTTGCCTCGCAAATCCGCAAGCACCAACTCAAATCGTGCGTCGTCAGAGCCCATCACCATGCAGGAGCCATGTGCAGGGCAGCCGCGGCAGGGACATGGGCACGGCTCCTGGCGCTGCACAACAAAGCACCACCCAGCCGCACGGTGACACTCAGCAGCACTGTTTGCCGCTCCCATGTTGTCACATCCCATTGGGGACATCAGAGCACCCGCTAATCAAATCTAGCACTGGCCTGCAGCCCTGTCGCGAGCACCCCATCACCCAGGCAGGCGAGAGGCAGGGCTGGATATGGCCTGTGAATCGAGGCAGTAAATCTGATAAGCTATCAGCTAGCACCACGATTAGTTGGATAATTAAGGACAAGGAGCCAGATTTTGAGCTTATTTGCCACCAGTGTAAATACAGAGTAAGTAACCTGGCTGCTCCCAGGGATCAGGAGGAGCTGTGACCCTCACAGCCAGCACATTGAACGCACGACGGTTCTTCTTCTTAAAAAAAAAAAAAAAAAAAAAAAGAGAGAGAAAGGAAAAAAAAAAATCACCCCCCAGCATCTCAGCGTTAACTGCCAGGACTGCAGGGCAAGAGGAAACAAGACCTTCTGGCAGGGCTGCGGCAAGGGGCCCGGTCAGCAGGGGAAAGGAGACTTGCCGGAGCTGGGGCAAAAGTTTGGGAGGCATAGATTGACACAAGGCAGGTTCCTGCAAACAGATCTCCGCACACCTGGCAGAGCAGGCTGAGCTATTCTGAGTTCCAATGCCCTAGAGGAGGGAGGAAAAATGAGTTGGAGGAAGGTTGGGAGCAAAGCAGCAGAGGTCTAGGCTAAGTTACAGCATTTTTGGTTCAGTTAAAGCAGACAGACAAAACCCCAACTTGCCTCCCACAGTCCCATCACCAAACCTCTGCTAACCTGGCACCCCAGAAATCGCTGGGTAGCCAGTGCAGGCTGGAGCATCACTCAGGGACCAGTTCTGGTTGAATTAAATCCCTGCTGAACACTGCCTCCTCCAGCACCCGTCCCACCCTGCTGCCAGCAGTGCTATAAACAAGCCCCAGGCTGCCTCGTGCAGCCCAAAGGGGAGGCATTTACATGGCCCCAGCACCTACCATCCCACAAGCAGAGGGTCACCCACCCGCAGAAGATATTACAAGGATTTTTGGGACACATTTCTCATCCCCACTGCACCAGCCCAACGGTCCCCAACAAGTCAGACTGCAGAGGGGCAGCAGGACTGCTGAGCACCCCATACTCACACCCCAGCTCACTTTCACTTTGCCTGTATCTCTGGTTCCCCACTCCAACCTGTTCCTCCTGCTCCCCAAAAGCAGACAGAGCATGCGGGATCATGCAGAGGCCATGCCAGGGGTGCAGTTGCAGCTGTTGCAGCTCTCACAGCCATGAAACCAACCCTGCCTCGCCACCAGCAGCAGGCAGATGGGATGGCATGGCACAGCCCAGCCCTGCCCACACCAGCCGGGACCACAGCCTGCCCAGCCCCTCCCCATCAACACCCTGATCCCTCCACCCTCTCTTTCCAGCCCAAGTCCAAAGCAAAGAAAGGAAGGAGAGAAAGAAGGGGAGAAAGAAATAAAACACTAAAACAAATGAAAACTAAAACAAAAAGCAGCAGTTGGGAGGCAGCCTTGTTAGGACAACTCAGCAAAATAAAATTCCGGTTTATTGTTGGACAACATTGTTTCACACATACATCAAACAGGCCAAAAAAAAAGAAAAAGAATAAAAATAAACAGCAACTTCATAGACAGAAAAAAAAAGAAAACCTTTTTATCTTTGGCCTTGCCACCTCATACAAACCACAATCTATGGTACAGCTAAAGTACATACACAAAAAAAAAGTTACTGGAATGCTCAGAATAAGATTGTAAATTTTTTTTTTGCATTTTTGTCTTTTTTTTTAATTTTTTTACAAGCTTTTGTTTTATTCTCCTTTGAGATAATGGTTTGGGCCTGGTCACACCACAAGTAAAGTCAGAGATAGGTAACAAGAGAGATATACACTTCAAAGCCCCCCTTTTGGTCAATCCGAGATCACTTNGGGGGGGTCCCAAGGGTGAAGAGGACGCGCTGGCCTTTTTTGTTGGTTTGTTTTCCTCCTTATTTAAAAAAAATAATAATAATTTGCTGCCTAGTCATCTTCATCGGTTTTCTGCTTCTTGGGATCGACGTCGTCATCCTGGGGGGAAAGCAAAGCTGTCAGGAGAGGGGACAGGGCGTGGGGCTGTGAGAGCCACACCAAGGTGGGCAGAGCAAGGCCCGAGAGGGCTTCGGATCCCTATCCCACCTCAGGGACACAGACAGAGCAACACATGTGTTTCTCCCCTCAGTCATGTAAATCCTCTCAGGGCAAGCTCNTGTAAATTTTTTTTTTTGCATTTTTGTCTTTTTTTTTAATTTTTTTACAAGCTTTTGTTTTATTCTCCTTTGAGATAATGGTTTGGGCCTGGTCACACCACAAGTAAAGTCAGAGATAGGTAACAAGAGAGATATACACTTCAAAGCCCCCCTTTTGGTCAATCCGAGATCACTTAAAAATGGCGGACCTCCTAACAATATGTACAAAAATATAAAATGTAAATAAAAAATACAAACAAATTCTCCTTTAAAGTACTTTTAAGAAAGAAAGCAGGGCCTTGAAGTTTTGGTGCTTGGGGGAAAGGGGGTCTGTGGGGGAAGNGCTGCCTAGTCATCTTCATCGGTTTTCTGCTTCTTGGGATCGACGTCGTCATCCTGGGGGGAAAGCAAAGCTGTCAGGAGAGGGGACAGGGAGTGGGGCTGTGAGAGCCACACCAAGGTGGGCAGAGCAAGGCCCGAGAGGGCTTCGGATCCCTCTCCCACCTCAGGGACACAGACAGAGCAACACATGTGTTTCTCCCCTCAGTCATGTAAATCCTCTCAGGGCAAGCTCAGGAAGCCCCCGAGCACCCCCACCCTGTCCCGCCAAGGGCACCCTGGGGCTCCCCAACCCAGGGCCAGCAGCTGCACACAGCCAGAGCGGACACCCCGCTAACCAGGCCAGCATATAAACTGGAACTGGGCTGCATCCCTGGAGAGGCACAGGGAGCACACAGGCAGGGTGTTCCAGCCCCAGAGCCGAGCCCAGCCCAGCCACTCCGGCCCTGCTGATGCTCCCCCCAGGCCCTCTGGGGACACAGGCAGCTCCGAGGAGCTGGCTGCTCTTCCTACCTCGTCGTCCTCAGCTGCCCGTTTGCCTGTGGCTCCCTCAGCTTCATCGTCTTCATCACCGTCCTCTTCCTCACCTGCATGGAGAAGGGGAAGAACATGAGGCCCTCCCGGAGGGTTACAGCACCATACACCTCTGCTCCGGGTTCAATTCTGGCTCAACCCCACGCTGCGACATCCAGTGTCCTGCCTCCCCAGCTGGCACAGCCCCTGCTCAGGACTGCAGGTGCCCAAGGACATGGGGGCTTTTGGGGCATCCCCCAACTGACTTGACCCACCAAAGGTGAAATCAGGATTGGCAGCATCAAGTCTGGCTCACACCACATTTGTGGTGTGGACAACAGGACAGCAAAACAGGCACCTACCGCGAGTGCCGAAATCATGGCAAAAAGGCTGGGGGGAGGAAGGGAGAGGAAAAAACCTCTTTCTAGTGGCTGCTCTGCCTAACCGCTCCAGATTACTTCTGCTTCCCTTCGCAGCTATTAGTCCATCTTTAATGAGTTAAGAGAGCCAGAACGCATTAGTTCTGAGTCAGAACACTTTCTAATTATCAGAACAGCAAACAAATGCTACCAACTTATCTTACAGCCAGAGAGGAGGATGAGCGGAGAGCTCTGGGCTTTGACCCACTTTGAGCTCAAATAGGCCAGTGGATCAGAACAACCTAGTCCATCACCTTTGGCCAGTTTTGGGGGGTCAGGGGCAAGACCAGAGGCCCCAGAGGAACAACCTCTCAGCTGCCAAGACAAATCTCTTGTATAACAGGAGACCCTACTAAAACTTAGAGAGTTAAGGCCAGTAAGCTGGCTTTAAACCACTGCCACGAGCCACACGTATAGACAGCCGGGGGGGATTAAGGTCAGCCCATCCTCCCTTCCCCTCTCCTCTCCCAGCGTATGCCTGGCCGCGGCGTGGCCCATGTGGCGGGAAGGGCCAAGATTAGCTCCCAGCAATGGATCAACACCCCAGCAGCCATCACATGCACAGGGCCGGCCGGTGGGTCAGGTGACAGCACCAAGCTGATTGGGAGCATTTTTAGTTCTTTGAGCTGCTTTAAGCAAAGCAAATAATGAGATGGGATGGGGAGAAGGGTGAGAAAAATATACCCTCCTCAAGCTCCCCTCTGCTGTCAAACTCCACGATGGAGTTTGGCCACAAGTGTTGGGGAAAAAAAGCTGATACAAGCTGCATTGACTGCCTTTAAATCTCTCCTGCAGCGTTCAGCTGCTCAGGTGCAGCTCTCAGGCAGGGATCACCCAAGGGCAGCAGGCACGGATAGACAGAGCCCATGCAGGATCCCAGCGAGGCATTCGCACCTCCAAGCACAGCATGCCAAATCGTGCCTGCACTCGGCGAGCTGGGAAGAGTGGAGCTGGCACTGCGGGACCAAAGCTCCCCAGGCTTGTCACAACAGTATCCAAGCAACACTTCCACCCCACACACATGCGCCTGCGGCATACGCATCTCCCTCCTGCCCAAGGGGAGCAGTGAAAGACAAATATCCCCCCCCTTTTTCACCCTGAAGCAAGGCTGGAGGTAGATGGGCTCAGGACAGCACATGGCAGCACTGTGCTCTGTCCCCAAGGGTTAAAACCCCAAGTATGAACAGGGCCACAATTCCCAGTTATTCCCTAGTAAGCCAGTTCCTACCAAAGGGCATGGGAGACAGCAGGCTGCTGAGAGCAGAGTGCTACCCCAAAGGAGGCAGCTTTCCTTGCCTACACTGTCTGAACAGGTGCTGGCCTAACGGTCATTAAATTTCCAGCCCTGTCCCCATCTCCTAAAACTAACCAAGAGGTTAGTAGGTCAGCACGTAAACTGAAAATTCACAGGGGATTAACCTAGTAACAGCTAATCAAGGGCCCCGGGTTCATTTCAGCATAACAAGAATGGTTTTCTCTCAGCCTTAACGAGAGATAAAAATAAACAATGTTATTCATCCAAGTAGATCTTGGTAAAAAAATAATAGCAGGGAGGGTGAGAAGTGATTCGGCAAGTCACTGCTGGATTTCTGGTCGCTGCTGCCAAAACCTACTTCCAGGCTGGGTCAGGTCAGGAAACAGGGGAGAGTAGGGAGACTCGGGACACTGCGGGCAGGGAAGGTTCAGAGCAAGCCTGTTCACTCCTGCTGGAGAAGCAGGGGAAGAGCTGCAGGTCCCCCTGCCCGCTTCCACACAGCATCCAGCCTGGGAAAGGGGACCACATCATCCTCTGAGCCTGCTGCTCCACGAACAAGGACGGTGAACTCATGACACGGCACGGCCATCCAGGGCTGTCCCCGTCCCTCCAGCTGGCACTCATGTCTGCGGCGGCCCTTGCGATCACAAGAGTCAAGGGCAGGTTTTACTACTCGCACGGAAGGGCTAATGCGCTTATTCAGCGCCGCGGTACGGTGCCGTCTGGCCAGAGGAGGGAGGAAGGAAGGAATCTGCCCTCAACCTGCTGGAAGGGATTCAAGGCTGACTTCACTCCCAGCACTGGTGGCCCAGGCGAGTGAGAAGGGCTGAGCCTGGCTGGCAAGAACGGCCTGGCTGCAGCCGCGAGGGGGAGATGCTGCTCTCAGCTCTCCTCTGCTTCCCCAAATTCTGCTGTCCAGGGCTGGACACAGCCGTGGGATGGGGGTGGGGGGAACAAAGAAAGTTACCATCACCCTCTTCCTCCTCGTCCTCTTCCTCACCACCTTCCTCTTCCTCTTCGTCTACTTCGTTGTCAGCCTCCTGCTCTCCGTTTTCCTCGTTCTCCTTGGCAAGACAAAATATCACTTAAAAAAAAATTGCACCAGGGAAGGGAGAATGGGGAAAAGATGTTCAGCAGAAGTGGGCGTCCCCACCTTTCCTGCCTAAAGCAAAGCACCAGGCCAGCGGAACCCCAGGTGCGTGTCCCGCTTCCTGCCTGCCTCCGCAGGACACAGGCAGCCCAGGCACGAAGGATCAAGTCTGGAGTAACTCAGGGCTGCAGCCTTGAGGCCAAGACAAAGACTGCAAAGGCTCTTGTGACACTTTGAAATGCAGCAGAGTGAATTTCCCCCAGCATGGTAAAAATAAGAAACCAACCGGTTTACTTGTACAATGTGTTTCCCCACTCAACTGATTGTAACACTGTATATCTAGGGTTTGTGGGTTGTTGCCCCCCCCCCCCCCCGCCATTTTCCAGTGCCTAGGAAGGAGGCAGCACTGGACATGGCCTTTGGGGAGGGGATCCAAGTCCAGCCCTTCCTTTCTGCACACACATTAACTGCCCACAGGCTCGGGAGCATCTGTTGAACCTGAAGCCCCAAAGCCTCGAGGGCTCTGCTCAGCGCAGTACTGCCATTTGGAGGGATCCCTTCTCAGGCAGGGCTGGGGACAAGCTCACAGCAAAAGCAAGAAGGGGGGGGAAAATAAAAAGGCGTTGGCGTAAGGGCTGTCTCTCCCTGTAGATTGTAGCTATACTCACAGCGTTGCCGTTGGCCGGTGCGTCTCTGCCATTTTCTGTTTCTTCAACAACTTCCTTCTTCTCTTTTAGATCCTGGAAGGAGCAGAAAAGCAGAGAAGTCACCCCAATTCCAGGTGCCTGGGTCAGAGAAGCTGCAGATCAGGTGTGAAGAAACAGTCCAAGAGAGAGTGGGTGCGTGCCGAAGATCGTTTCTCTTCACACCCATTTGCTCTGTGGTTTGGTCGCCACGTTCTGGCTCCTCCTTGGGAACAGGAGAGCACGGGGGCAAATCTCAATCCAAGTCAGCCTTGCCAGAGAGCAGCTATCTAAAAAAGAGACTGCTCTGTTTCACCTCTGAGCTCCCAAGCGCACAGAGCTGGCTGCCTGCACATGCTCAACAGCAGCAGAGCTGGCTGATTGCCCATCTTAGCACAGTCCACGCAAGCTCCTGCAACGCCACGGAGAGCCGGCAGCCCCGTCCAACGTACGGGCTCCACCGCCCCAGGGCTGCGGACGTCCACAGCTGCTCGGTACCTTCGCAGCAGGAACAAATCCCAGGGACTCATTAGCAGAGGCTGTGGTCTCTGCCCTGCCTGGGGAAAATCATACGGCAAATATTACACGCCTGGTCTTTCTCACAGCAGCAGAAAGGAGACTCCAGGATCCAGCTCGCAGCTCTAAGCGTAACAGGATGGGGTGGGGGAAGAAGTCTATTTTTACACTGCTCCAAGAGCCATGCCTGGCTAGTTCGGTTCAAATCTCCACCATGAGCAGAGCGAGAGGAGAGCTTGTGTGTTTTTGCTATTGATCACTGTCAAAATGTCATGCCAAGTCGCTCGGCAAACAGACTGAGAGGATCCAACTTTATGTTCCCGCATAAAGAACACTTGGATTTAACACTGGCATCTCTACTTGCATCCTCCTCCCCTTCTGTTCCTCCATCAGCTGGAGCGAGATCCTTCAGCACAAGAAGCGTTACCCCAGCCAAGGAAAGCAGAGAGGCCCTTCCCTGGGGCCAGCAGCACAGCCACACAGCCGGCTTCAGCCACGACCACGAGGTGTTTAGAAGTTGCTGGCGGCTCCCTCCTTTGCTGCAGCAGCGGTGGCAAGCAGCTTCTCCCCCCTCCCGCCTTCCCTTTGTGGCTGCCTCGCAGCCTGCAGCGAGCGGGCACTTTCACTCCTGCTGAGCCACTGTCACTTCCTTGTGGGAACGCTGGCGAGCAAGAGCACAGCCCTGGCCCTGCTAGGGTGGCCGTTGCTCTGTTTTGGGAGGGTTGCTACTACCCTACAGGCCGCTTAGGTGAGGCAGTGCAGGGGTTTTAGACCACCAGCTTATTTAAACCACTCAGATGGGCACGCACAGGTGCTGTTACCACAGGCACCCAGGCTGCCAGTGCACTGGGGACAGCCCTTCTTTGGAAGCAAGCTTTGGGGCAGCTGCACCTGTTGATCAAAGCTCACCTAACCAAAGGAGCATCCCAGCCGTCTGGGGTGAAACAAAGACACAAGCTCCCTCCTCCTTTCACTGCTCACATATGAATCCCAGGCCATGTCCTCCACATTGCCCAACTGCACCACGGTTTCACACCATCAGCGGCTCCTGCTCCCCTAATCCCCAGAGACAGATCGCAACCATTTAACCTCTCATGCACCATTGCCCTGCCGCGTTCTGCAGCCGCTGCCTCGCGTCAGGCAAACGGGCACGAGGGCGACAAAGCATTTCTTAAGTTCGACACAGAGCAAAATCAAGCAGTCAGTTTCCACATCTCACTACGCCCGATGGTTCTTTTCAAAAGAGAGTCGTTCACAAAATGTAAGCAATTCTCCCGGTGAAGGAACAACTCATTCTTGGGGATTTCAGCTGGACAGATCTCCAGCGCTGACCTTTCCGGCACCACTGAAGACGCTCTCAGTTTAACGACCATCAGGATGCCAGGTCATGAAGTCTGTGCTAGCAACAGGGTTGCAGAAAGGACCACAGCTTCTCCCTTTCCCCAGGCCTGGTCCAATACAAACAGACAGCAGCCTCCAAACCAGGAGTCCATGCAGCAGGACTGCTTTAGCTCCAAAGCTTTGACAGAGCCTCTAATTATAGGTGTGGTGAGGCTGTTTGTCCATAAAATAGCGATGGCATTTAGTCATACACCAACTGCCCGGAAAGCTCTACCTTCGCTGCTCCCGGGGCACGAGTGCCAGCGCTGCTGCAACCCCCGGTGCAAGTACAACGGCAACCGCCCGGTGCCGGTGGGGAGGGCCCGCGGCGGAGGCCGGGATCCCGGCGGGAAGGGAAGGGCTGGGAACACCCCGTCCCCCCCGCGCCGGTCCCAGCGAGGGCCCGCGCCCACCGAGGGCCGGCAGAGGAGGCGCCGCCGCCGCCGGCAGGGGGCCCC
>VZTV01079883.1:0-13223 GCA_013400875.1 Anhinga rufa
GATATACGGCCTGCCCAGCTGGCTTCAGGGAATGTCAGAGCTTTTGAGCCACTTGGGCAATGGTTTTACAGTGGGTAAGAGAAGGCATCTCTCCCTTCGGCCCTTTCACGGCGCTGCGTTTGATGCATCGCCGCATTATGTTCACAATAGACCCATAGGGTTTATGGCATCTGATTGTCAGTGGTCCCCTCTGGGTTCTCTGCCTTTTTTTGCAGCATCATTACTACCTCATTGACTTACTGCTTGGGGCTCTGGGACTGCAGAGCTTTGACACAACATATCTTCTCTTTTTTCCTTTTTATTTTTTAAAAAAAAGTTTTCCACTAACCTACACAATTCCAACGCAGCTGAAAGATTTACTTATGTAGAATCACACCATTTCTAAAAACTACGTTCCTTTCTCTCCTTCTCTCCCAAAATCCAGGAGGGGGAAAACATGAATGAGGTAAAGGAGGCTCTGAGGAACATAGAGCAGAACTACAAGCTCTTCCTGCAGCAGCAGTTTACGTTTATTGGAGCACTGCAACGCACCCGAGAGAACGCACACGACATGATCAGACCTGTGGCAAGCATCAGCCAGGTATGAAGCGTTCGGCACAAGGTTCTCTGCCCATGAGAACAGGGACCAACGCAGTGCTGTCGCGCACTTGGGTCTAGTTCAGGGATGAATAAATGTTTTTACTAAGGGAAGATGCACAAAAACTCTGTAGTAACATTCATGTATAACTCTGCAAACCAGTGGCAAAAGATCAAGTAGGGGAGAGAAATACCTATGTTAGGCCTTGCCATTTACAGAGAAGGAATTTTATTGCTGAGCATCACTTTATGATTTAATTTAACACCATCATTTTGCCGCTGAGGCATAGCCAGAAATGCAGGGTACAAGAAAACAATCAAACCAACCCTCCTTCCCCAGCCACACATGGAATCCGTAATCCTTAACTTGTAGTAACCAGCATGCTCGCCTCCTCCCCCTGGTATTGGTGCTGCTGTATCTTTCTATAGTGCTTATTAAAAATAATGGCTGTGTTACAGAGGTAGGATGATGGATTGAAGGCTGAAAGTCCCAAGTGGGCTAGGGGTTTTCTGGGCTGGTAAGTGAATTGTCTTGGAATTTTTATAACATGGGATGTTTTAAGTAGTGCGAAGAACTTAGACCACCTGCAGACAGAGGGGGGGAAGAAAATTCTAAATGAAATTAGAATTGTGCATGCGAGACAGAAGAACCCAAGCACAAAACCCAGACGGAAGCCAGAGTGAAAGCCAAGCTGTTATCAGGATTAGGGCACAGAAGTGATCTGGTTGTCTTTTCTAAGGGTTGAGACTCTCTAATATAAGGGCTTTGCTCGTAACATTGAAGATCGTGACAGACATTATGCTGAACCATTTTTTTCCAAAAATAGGCACTGAGATTTTTTACAAGGTTATGCTGCTTTTAAAAGTGCCAATATTTCAGTGGTACTGAGCCAGCTTAGACTCTGCTTCTTAGCAGAAGTGGAAGGTCTGCTTGTTGTGGGGCTGAAGCCTCGTAGGTAACAACTTTGGCGATTACATTGATCCACAGCATCGTTTGTGATACAGTAACATGTGAACGTAGTGGCGGCAAACTGTACTGCAGGGGTAGCCCTGAGGGTATAACCACGTTACCCCAGGGGGAGGACGGGAAAGGGAGAAGAGCAAGTTACCAGGGAGAACACGGAGCACTTGGCGCAGCACGAACTGAACCACTACCAAAGAAAGGTCACTGGGGACAAAACCAGACATCCATTTTATTTCACTACTCTTCTCCTGAATCAGCCCAACCCTAGTTTTAATTTTGCATGGGAGGGCACAAGAATAAAAGCAACATGCAGAAATATGTGTGGTCTCAGCCTACAGCTGACTTGACTGCCAGCTTTCTTTGCATGGAAACATAAACACTACAGAAAAAAAATACTGCATTTGAACACAGCTGCATTTCTAACCCCTAAAAGCTGTACATGGTAGCATTTTTAGTGTTGAGTGATGACATTTCTCAGAGAAAAGAGGAGAGCATAGGAAGGTGGAAAGGTCAAAGAGCACACCACGGTCAGGCAATACCAACAGCTCCTTAAAGACTTCTATATGGAGTAGGGTATAAAGTCGAATCCCAAGAGGTTTTGTGGGACAAGCTCCTCAGTCATTGCTTCAACCAGAGATTTGAAATCACTCAGCGAGGACTCGCACCGCAGAGCCTGGCTGTGGTCACGAGCTCAGCCCCGCAAAGGGGCTGCCTGTGGACTCCCCTGGCTGCAGCTCGACTGCTCAGCAGCAGTTAGCTGATGCAGAGCTGGGCAGCCCTTGCAAGCGCTGTTCCTGTAGGCCTGNCAGCTTTTCTGTATGCAGGAACTGTACCGGTAGTGGAACAGCTACTTTGTTCTTGTCTTGAAATCTTACAGAAAGCACTGAAGATGTAAGAGTCCAGCTATAACTGCCAACCAGCCACTCAGTATTTTATATTCTGACCACTCATGTCTGAAGTGCCTGTAATTTCTTTGGAGAAGATACTTAATCTCTTGGCATAATGTTTCATCATGCAATGCCATTCACTCTCAGTAACAAAAATGCTCAAGGCAAAGAGGGAATATCATTGCTATAACAGGTTAGTAAGGACAATTTAGCTTAAATGGGTTTAGTTTGCAGTTACATCTAGCGGTGCCAAATAAAGAACCATAAAGAATGCGTGTATGTGCAAACACGTCCACATTGTTACTCCAACCCAGTCCCAGTTGGTCGCTGCCCTCACCTCCCACCCCGCTCTGCCTCGGCGGCTGTGGCAGTAGGTGCCCTGCTCAGAGCAGACAGAAAACTCCCCTCACGCTCAACCTGTTTCTGCAGCGCTTGCAGCAGAGCTGCGCGTTTGGCTGCAGTACTCCTACACTTCTTCAAAGAGGGAGGAAGGCTCACTGGTGTGCTGACAGGTAGATCCGTCACCCCAGCCATCTTCAGTCATGATGAATGACAAGCAAACATCTCAGGTGTGCTCTAGAAATCTTGCTACCTGCTGCTGTGGTGCAGTTTCCATAGTTTCATTCCTGCAGAGTCACAAGAGAAAGCAGCTTCTTGTCACTAACCTAAGCAACTTTGCAGCATAAGTTGAAAATAATTTAACGTGCATGACACTGTCTTTTCCCATGTTGCACTCTACAGGTGCAGTCCTACATGGACCATCACTGTAACAATTCCACGGACAGGCGTATCCTCAACATGTTCCTAAACATCTGCAATGATCTAAGCAAGCTCTGCCACCAGCTGGAAACCCTGCATTCTGGGAACAACGTAACCGATGGCATTTTGGAGAGATGCAAGCTGCTCCTTAGCCACAGCAACAATCTGAGCACCATCCGAGCTAAGTAGGTCTCTCCATCAGCTTAGTTTCTTTGAGGTGATCATCAATGCCGGGGGACTGTCACAGGAATGCATATTCCCACCTGACTCCTCCATCAATTCTGTTACCACATTTTTCTGGCTTTAGTAAGGGTATGAGGTGCTACCCAGTTTACTATTCCAGCTGTTTGGAAAATATTGCCAGCCTCCATTCACAAAAAGGGGGTGTGTTTGTTTATTCCTTCCTTTTACTGGCGCATGAAAGGGCATACACAGGCAGGTTAGTACCCTGAAGTCCTACGCGATGCTCAGGCAGTTTATTTCCTCCTTCCTCTTATTCCTGCTCAGCGCATAGCTAATTTCTGTGGGGCAAGTGTCTGTACGTGCTCCTGGACTCTTCCAGACCCAGCCCAACAGCCAGGATGGTGTGTTGGGCAGGACTCATTTCTCAATATATGATTCCATCCATGCCTTTTTGTTCTGGGGAAATGCCCGTCTGTGCATTTCAGCTCTTCCTTGGGGGCCTCAGGGTGACCCCATAGGCTCGCCAAGGGTTGCATTGCTGGGACTGTTCTGCCAGTCGTTTCTTTCTGTCCCGCAGATACCCCCATGATGTTGTGAATCACCTGAGCTGCGATGAAGCAAAGAATCACTACGGAGGTGTGGTGAGCCTCATCCCCATCGTTCTAGACTGCATGAAGGAGTGGGTAACCCACACTGAGAAGCTGCCACGGCACATGCTGTATAACGTGAGTCATGAAAGTGCTGTTGCTGAGAAGAGGGCACCCCAGGATGCACCAGCTAGGGCAGCCATTTCCCAAGCACCACCTTCTATGCACCTTGAAGCTCAGACCTCAACTAGTAACAAAGATAATGTACAAGTGCAGGGGAGTAAGCGTGTTCTCAAGAAGAACCTAAATGACACAGAAAATCACAGTGGGAAACTTAAAGGTCCCTGGAAACCACCAGGTAGACACGCTTTTTAAAGGATCAAAGCTCACGCATCTTCTGTTTACCACTTTTAGTCAGGTGGCTGATTAAAGACAGTGCAATGAATACTAGAGATCCTTCCTGTCTGCATCTGCTTTCTCAAGAGTTAGCCCTGTAAGCCAGCCTTGGGCAGATACACATTCTCCTTGAAGTTGTATCCCAACAGAAGTAGCTGTAGCGCTACAGCTGGTCCCTTTGACCAGCACTGCAGTGAGAGCGGGGAATAGTCGGGAGCAATCGGGTTCTAATCGCTCAGACACGAACCTTGAGCAAGCTTCTTGAAATGGGATTTTACACTTTCTCAGAGTTCTTTGAGGAACACCCACTCGCTCGCTGAAGCCGGAGGTGTGAAGAACCTGCGTGTCTGAAGGACGTGAGGCAGAGCAGCAAAGGCCTCTCATTACGAGTTCAGGCGTGCGTTTGAGGTTTAGACTTGTCCATAACCGTTCCCTCACCCCCATGAAATTGCCTGCCTGGTTATTTGGACCAACAGATCAAAGTCTACAGGACACTAACGACGTCTCCCTTCCATGCCACAGGCTACAGGAAAGGTCAGCGCCCTTTCGCTGCAGTGACTCTGCTCTGCTGCGTCCTTCTTGCAGGTTCTCACACCATCACCAGTACACACTGCTCCGAACATCTTCCCGTACACCTGCTTGACTCCTTTGCTGTCAGAGCTAGAGATGTAAAGGAGGACAAACTTCATTTTGCACTTAGTTTGGTGTCCTGACAATATCCAAACTTGATTAAAACACCCCTGCCCTCCCCCGAGCTCTGCAAAACAAACAAAGTCATTTCCAGTCAACATGATTTATAGGAATCTGGTGGGAGCAGAGATAGTGAGAAAGCTGTGGCCATTTTCAGATCATTCATTTTCTAATTTTAAGTTAAAATGTCTGTGCTTTCCCTTCTTCGAGATGAGAATCTGGCTTGCCTAGCTTTCAAGGATGTTATGAGGCGTAGATCATTAAAACTGCAAGGCATCTGAAACAGTCTCATGCTGCTTTTATACCAGCACTTCGCAATTCCAGCACAGTGACTGTGTACCAGTGCTGAAAACAGCTTTCTTTCCAGCCTGCTTAGGGAGGGTCAGCAGAGGCCCAGGCTCTCCCCATTCTCTGGAGCTGATACGTGGTTTTAGCGGTGCTTTTATTCAAGCACTGTTAACTACAAACTTAAGATCTCAATAATGCAGTGTCTTCCCTGTATCTGACTGCTCTTTTCCCCCTCCCACAGGCAAATTAGCTCCTGTTCTTTGCTTCCTGCTGGAAGACACTCCTGAATAAACAATTTCCCCTTGCATACCTGGCTCAGTTTGGTAAAACTGTGAGAAAGCTTCTGCCTTAAGATGACCAGATTGCAGCAACATGCAGCCAAAAAAGAAGGGAGAATTAATGCAGAGGAGGGAGCATAGCTCAGATGAAATGTGAAGTATTTTCAGAAGCATTCGTATTGCTCACATAACCCCAGTGTCTTTTGCACTTTTTTCTCTTCCCCTATCCACACGTGCTGCAATGCAATACATCTATACACCCTGGAGCAGAAGCCTATTTATAGGAGGCATCATGATCCAAGTGAATTGAACCTTGGTGAACTCAAAATGGTAACGAAGCTCGCCAGGGTCACACAGAGGCTCCCAGGCACTACTGGGGCTGCGGCCAGCTAAATGTGACTGTCACCCTCTCAGGCTTTTATTTGAGAGCCCTGTTGCAGAGGCAGCTTCAGGCAGAAAAATCAAAGTTGCTCGCAGCTGCCCTATTGTGTTTCACGTTGCAAAACCAAATGTCCGATGACAGCTGCTGTCTTGGAAAGTTTTTCAGACCAAGTACACGCTACGTGGACTAAAAGATGACAAGTGTTGGGGACACAAGGGATGCTGTTCCCAGATCTTGTTTCCAGCCTTCCTCACCCTGTCGTATAGTTTAAATTTGAACACGCAGGCTCTGATGAGACCAAAATTATCCTCCAGTTTGTAGTTCAGCTACAAAGTTCGGCTTCCATGGTACAGCACAGCACAAACTGCTTGTCAGAACAGTCCTATCAAACCCCGTCTACAACCTCCCCAACCCTGCTGACCAAAATGCCGACGCAGTCGTCCCTTCGTACTGGGCAAAGGTTGTGATACATGCAAGAACCACAGTTCCCAAACCTTAATAATAATTTCTAGCCTAGCCCTATCCTTTCAATCAGTCTTATGCAGCCAAAATTTTAAGACACAGCAGAAAAATGAGTGCATAAAACTTGCAGTCTGAGGTTTGGTAATGACAGGACCAGAATCTGTTGGAAGACTGCAAAGTTAAGTCTCACACAAAAACATCTAGACAAATTACTTAATTTCCATACAAGTTCTCCTCTTCCAGAGTGGATGGACACTTCAAAAGACAAAAAGATACAGCAAGAATTGTTTTTCTCTACTACAAATCAAGCTGTTTGAAGAATTTACATAAACAGGATGTAAATGCCAAACACAGAAGTGCAATAAAGTTTTACTTTAGCCTCTGCGAGCATAAAATTCCGAGATACACACTGAGAAATGAGGCAGGGCACCAAACTGACTCACCTAGAGATGTGTCAGTCCAGGAAATAAACGCTGCTTTTTTTGGTCAAAGACTGAAACAGCGATACAGGCTGGTAGTAGATGGTCTCAGCAGAATCCTGGCACCTGTGAGTTACCTCTGTGCTCCCCTTGATTCAGCTCAGGGTCACACCAGGCTTTTGTCAACCTGGTTGACATCAGGCCAAAACGCTCTGTGCATTAAACATCTGGTTCGAGGGTCCCAGTGGCCGGGAGGAGGGGGTACGGCTCGGCCCCGAGGGGTTCGGGTGGGGTGCCGCGGATGGCGGTGGGCTCTTCTGGGAACGAGAAGGGGGGATTCAGGGGAGAGGGGAAACTCGCCATCCCCAAACGGTCATTAAAGCCGATGCGGAGCGAAGTGATGGGCTTCGTGGGGCCTCTAGTGGCGCCTCCGGGAAACGCCGTGGGACGTGGGGGCATCGCCCGGGGTCCCCCCAAAGCCGGCCGGGGTCCCCGCCCCACTAACGCACCCCCACACGAGCATCCAGCGGGCAAAGGCCCTTAAAAGCCCTTTTTAAAAAGCTCCGACAATCCCACTGAGTCCCCTCCCCGTCCCAAATCTAAAGGGGCTTCTTAACGACGGGCCTATGCTTAACCCAGAAAAGGGATGTTATAAATTTATATCTATTCGATAAATACGCAAACCCAGGGCTGCGGCCCTGGTTGCCCCCCCAAGCCCCGAAGGCGGCTGCTGCCCTCGCAAGGAGCGCGATTGCAGACGTGCAAGGGGCTGCTCCCCGTCCCCAGCACCCAGCTCAGTCAGCCCACTGCTTTATACACGCACCCTCGCCAAGAGGTGTTTTCCTGGGTGGCGGCGGGGCAGTCAACCGAAGGCCAAGCGCCGCGTTGCCGAGACGGAGAGCACAGACCGCTTTCAAGAAACCATAAACAGCGTTCGGTGGACATTAAAGATCACCAAGTGAGTCCAAAACTAGAGGGTGCGCCTGGATTGAAGAGGACTTAAAGAAAAAAGGTTTAGCCAAGTGAAGCTCACAGACACCAAAATCATAAAGACCATCAGTCAAAATTATTTGGAACAAAGCGTTGTCTGAAAAGTAAAGCCTATGTGGATGCTGACTAAGCTTTACTTGCAAAGCTCTTGCTTCATGAATGTATGAAGAAAGTAACTCAACTCTTGCCGATTTTCTAAACTATTTTGTAACCACTTACTTCTAAAACCCACCATTGCACCAGCAGCTCAGCAGTTCCAATAAATCAAGATCAATCAGCAAAGATAACTTATTTCCTTCCCTAAAATTTACTGCCCGTTTATTACTTACAGCTGGGTTATGAACTACCAAACATACGCTTAGCATTGGTAAGGAAGGTACTCATTTTATTTTTCTCTTTTTGTACCCTAAGTGATGTACTTCTGGGGGTAACGTATGTATCTACTTATTTTTTTTTTTATATTTACTGGCAAGTGCAGCTTTTCAATGCTAAGCTTGTTAAGGGATATGCAAAATGGACTTAAAATCAGGTAAGAGCAAGTCACGATCACTTTCTGCTTTGTTTTCGTTTCACTTACACCGTGCTGTAGAATCTGGGCCTTCTGCATTGGGACGAGTTCAACTTTCTGTATCACGTAACCCCAAGAGAATGTTTATGGTAACTTTGACATAAAGTTCTCCATAAACACCGTTACTTGGGCAAAGCGTGCTCACGACCAGGCTGTATGTCACGTGCGCCATCCCCTGGCACGCGTTGTTCAAATTCAAGAATTATACTCAGTGCTTAACTGGAATGCTGAGGTTCGCGTATGAATTTCTAAATTGCTTTGAGCAACCTTTCAAATATTAATTTATTTCAGGAAAAACAAAACAAAACCAAACCTGCCAGTAAGAAAGTGCCAGCCTGGAAAAAAGAAAAAACAAAACAAAACAAAACAAGAGAACAACCTTAACCTACCGGGTCAAGCTTAGAGTAACACGGCCCCGAAGTTCCCCTTGGTTTGAGACACTTGTCGTCCTGTGTGCATAGGGCCTCTTGAGCAGGATACAGAGGAGAAAAGCACGCAGCCAGGACAGAGTGAGGCAGCTTCTGACAGCATCCCCAGCTTTGCAAACAACAGCCTTTGACGTTTTCAGCTATTAATTTGTCGAATCACTTGTGTAGCCTCTAGCCTACATGAACAAAGCCAGAGAGAAAGCTAACACACAGATTTGCAGTTAAGTTATGGATTATACCGGCACGTCGTCGTTGGCTTTGCTTTTTCCACAGAAGAGAACAGGACTTTGGCTCCATGCAGAACAATGAGCTTCTAACGGCAAACCCTGCGCAAAAAGGGGCAGAACCATTTATCTGCTTTGTGCTCTGCAGTTCTTGGAAGATGCTTCGATACCGAACTTGTTTCTGCACGTTTTGCCTCAGCACAGCTTGGTCCCAAAGAGGACGGCTTGCAGGGAATTTAACACAGAGTAGTGCAAAACAATACATTTTATTTGTTCACAGTTAAACACAAGCAACTGCCTTGACATTTTAGAACATTCTAATAAGGACAGCAAAACCTCCTTTTGGTTTAAGTTCTCTTTAGCTTACGATTGTACCATTTCCTCGTATTTCATATTTATGGCATTTAATGTGGATTGTTTAACATGCTTACAGAGAGCGAGGCAGGGAACAGATTAACTTGACAAAGACAGCAATTTTAGATTTAACTAAAAGCAGTCAGTTAAAAAAATCTGTTTCCACTTCACTGATGGGACCCCTTCAAACAAACTGCAAGTTAACTACATACAGCAGATCCATGATTTTTAGACTTACAAAAAAATTGCAAAATTTGTTCCTCCATAATCTTTGTGGTCCATAAACAAACCTAAAGTGGTTTCCATTACTATCCCGGTGCTAAAATCCTTTTTAAAAGAAGAAAAAAAAGCCACCTTAGCAATGAGCTCGCGTTACCGCCAGGGCATTTTTGTAACCGACAACAAAAACCGCCTCTCAGAAGAAGTGACGTCACCATATAAGCAAGATACCTTTCTGGGCTCGGCAAAGCAGAAGGATGGGCTAATGAACTCCTCCAACACGACGGCATCCAACAGCTGAGCCAGCCCTTCAAGGGCAATGTGCAAACCGTTCACTCCTGGGGCTGGGACCCGGTGGGGCAAGGGGCAGGAAACCTCCAAATCTTACCAAAATATACGCTACCACGTTTGCTACCACTAAATCTTAGAAAGCCTATAGACATGTCGACAAAACCAGTCTGTCACTTACAACCAACTCTCTATTTTCTATTCCATGCAGATTCAAGCTTTGACAAAACCACTGAAGTTCACCTTTACTTTCAGAGTTAGGACTGACCAACCGAAAGGACACTGAGAATAATTTAGACAGGCAGAAATGTGTTTAGACCCTAGGCGTTATGGAAGAAGCAGAAATGGGAGGAAAAGTACTGTCAGGTGCAAGTTAGCATATTGCCAGCCGCTTCGACAGAGTCCTGTTCCTATTCAGGTTAAGAAGGGATTTGAACTACAAGTGCAAGTGTACTTGGACTTGATTTATATGTGAGACAATTCTTAAACAGCAGCTGCCACCCACAGAATGTTTAAGAGGCCACGTGTGATGCAGGGTAACTGTGAAGCCGGATACGTCTGAGTACGCCTGGACCCAGACATATCTAACGTTTAAAACAAGCACACTGCCTTCCTAACAGCGGGCTCTGTTCTGTCACGAAGGAGATTGAGTCTGACCACTGACAGGCCCTGATCCCACAATCCTCCTTCACAAAAGGCTCACCATTGACTTAAAACATGATTAAGGGAGAAAGGCTTCACGACAGAATTCTGATTCTCAGTTTGAGCAGGCTTCCTCTTCAGCCTTGTCTTCTAAGGAAACGGGATGAGGGCGAAGGGGAAATACCTAGAGCCAAACTGACACTGCTGAGCTGAAAATCGCACTGCAGCCTGAGCAGAACAGCACTCAAAGGAAACCATATTCTGTTAGTCAAGCCTGAAAATGTACTCCCAGGAACTATGAAGCCAATTTCTTGGACTCAAAGCACAGTGGTCTTGCTCAGTCCGGGAACGAAGACCAGAACTATGAAGGAGGGTCAGGCAGCACAAGTATTTCCCTGATTAGAGAAACAAATGTTCTTCTGCAAATCTTCAGAAGCTTGTAATTCTACATACACATTCTGCATGCTCTCCCTACTTGAGTAAGGCTTCCTTTTCCCTCTTCTCCCACCCCAATTGCTTTCCCATATGAACCAGGCTGAGGTCAGTACCAGTCTGTCAGGCAAACACTTAAAATACCAAAAAGATCAGAAGCTAGTGTTTTAACAAGTCTTCAGCATATACGGTCTCTTCTGCATTACAAGCTCCAGTTCCTTATTAAGTGTCTGTTCAAATGTAACTTCCTAGGAAATGTTAAGGACAATATAAAACAATGATCATGAATTAGGGCAAATGAATCCTTTTTGCAGAGGTACACTGTTCTTTGAACATTTAGGTATTCAATCAGAGTCCACCTTAATGAAGACTGGGCTCTGAGGGGCGTGGGACAGTGGACAGGCAAAATAGAGACCTTTAGATGAATGCACTAGAAATTCTAGTGCTGCTTCTTTCCAGGATGAAAGCAACCGAAGTCACCCAGACAGGCAGCACAATTAACTGCTCTAAATTGGAAGCTTGCAAGGAAATACAAAGCATTCATAGTAGACTCACAAATGTTAATTTGGCCTCATATTGCACTCAAGTTCATAAATGCAGCCACTCACTGGGGACAGGGAGAAAGAGAAAAAATACTTGCAAATGCTAACATTTGTCCCTTCAAATTAGTACACGCTGCTAAGGACTGAATTTGAGAAAGAAGCAAGAGTTAGGCTGGGCATTTCAATTCCAGACCCAAAAATCCACTTTGCTTTCCTTCAGCAGCCTTCTTCCATTTCTGGACATCAATCCTATTCCGCTGCATGAGCTAGCTGCTCAGACCAAAGAAACATAAAAGCTTTTAGTTAAACTTGCATTCACGCCTCCTGTTCTATGCCAAGAATATGAAAATAACACTGATTGACTATCTTCCTTTTTAACTGTGGTCGTGATGAGTTTCATTGTAGTCCATGATATGAAGCTGTCCAACACTGCTTTCCTGGATCTTAGGTGAGAGGCTAAGGTTATCGGGGCTTGGAGGGGCCTTTGTCTCCATGCTTGGATCTTTACATAGTTCAGTCTTTAGAGCATCAGAAAGCCTGTTGATGGTTACACCCTCCTCATCACACTGGCTCTCACTCTTGTTGCGAAATAATTCTCGTGCCTTCATTCCAAGGAAGCTCTTGGAGCTGGGGAGTGAACCTACAGTCAGTGGGACAGTAGTCGAGGGCTCCAGCAACACGGATGTCTCCCAGCGACTGCTGAATCTCTGGTTCTGGGGTTTTTCTGGGGTGGAGAGCTCACTGTTGCTGCTACCCTTACTGCTACTACTACCTCGAGTGCTGGGAGGTTTGGTCTCTCCATTTCTACCAATTGTTTCTTCACTGTATCCCGCCACAGTATCTTCATTACCACAATCCAGCCTGTTTTGGAAAGAGAGAGGATATGGTGTCAAGGAAATGCCAGCAACTGTTTAGAGTGGAAAGGGAAACGCTGGGGAAGGCAGGTTACTTTGATTACTGTCCATTTCTACTACCGCATATGTACTTCAACAGTTTTCCTCTCACAGTTTTGTAGCAAAGCAGAAGTGACAGAGGGTAACCAGAAGGGTAAGTGTCACTACTCAGCTTTGCAACATCCAGCGTTGTAAGTCCAAAGCTGACAATAACCTTAAAGCAGATGGAACTGGATCCTGATCCATTAAGGTAGAGAGCTGTACATCTTCCTTGGATGTAATCTTTCTTTTACCTAACGCAGGCACAGGTGATCGCCACAAATCTGCTGGCAGCACAAGAAATTATCCTGACGCTGTAGCAGAATTTGGTGTAGAAAAAAGCAAAGGTATGACCTGAAAGTAAGTACGGCACTGCCTAGACACTTTAGGTAGACAGATGTAAAACAACCACTTAACAACAGTGTAACAATATGTAGATGAAAGGTCTATAAGACAAACCAGAGGTTTCTCTTAAAGTTTGGGTAATGGTTCAGCTATCTTAGTACTGCACAAGCACTTCCAGTTTTGTCAGTGACACTCAGTAACCTGGGCAGAGTCCTGAAACAGATTCAGTCTGTAAAAGGGGGAGTAACAGAAATATTTTGAGATGGTGCATCCAAGTGCTAGGAATTCCACAAAAATATCAGCTTCCAAGGAGATGGTCCTGAGTCTGCCATATTTGACACCATCACCCTTACCTTTCCTCTGCTGCTTCAGCTGCTTCTGTTTTATC
>VZTV01079886.1:0-17904 GCA_013400875.1 Anhinga rufa
ATAGATAGATAGATAGATACATAAAAACCTTTGCACCTGGTCCGTGGGAGCATTGCAAACTTGTAAATATCATTTAGTGGTATTTAACAAACCACCCAGAATTTGACAAAAATAAACAGCACCAGTGTGAGAGAAAGCAAGCATTTTCACTAAACCTCTTCTGAAATCAGTTACATTTAACTTCCTTAAAACGGCAAAAACTCCAGTACCTTGGCACACAAACTGTGGTGTTTTGCTTGGCACACTATATAGGTTGCGTCTCATGCAAGGAAGAAAACTTCGGTGGTTCTTTTAGGAATTGTAAATGATTTAGCATGAATTGATTTTTTAAAAATACATATATGTATAACATATACACGCAAATATATATTTGTGAATATATAAATATATATTTTAAAGCTTAAAAATACACATATACACATTTCAAATGTGCACATATATATGTACATGTATGGATAAACTTGCCTTTCAAACCTGCACCCTAGCGACCACAGTAAAGGAATCCCGCTATGTTTTCAAAGCTAGGCCACTCATCACAGGCTTTTTCCCTTGGAGTCTTGTAAAAAGTCAGAAAAGCAATTTCAAAGCAGTGGACTGGGTTTTCAGTCTTTAGATGGGAAAAATCAGCATGGCTCTGTATTCACTACAATATATAAATTCAGAAACAGTTTGGTCAATATATTTAAATCCTTAAAAAAACAGCTTCACAACACACAAATTCACACAAGCTGAAATTTGAAGCTCACTGAAGTTGAAGATGATATGCTTATTGACCTGAACAGGGCTTTGGTATGACTCAGTATTGTTTTTACTGCCTTAGTGCTGCTGACTTAGCTAGTGACAAAAAGCCTATATAACATACATGCTGTAGTATTAATTCTCAACATCCTGGTAATATTAACTGAATCATGCAAGTATATAATAAATGCTGAGCCAAAGCAAACCTCCTCAGCAAATTTCCCAAGACTATGAAGTAAAACAGACACAAAAAGCCATAACCACCTTAACCAAGACTAAGTCAGACAGTAAGAAGGCCAAGGGCCCAAACTAAGAAGCCAGCCTCTGTTGGTACACATCTCACAAGTGTCCCCACTCAGATTCAGATGGTAATAACCAGCCACATGAAGAAATCACTCCTCTACTCCCTGTACCATTGCCACTATCAGTCTAGAGATTTAGGAAATCAGATTAAATTCCTTGGTTAGAAAACTCCCATTCCATTCAGAAACTGGGCTGGAAGGCAGGTTAAACTTTCCTTAAGCTGTTGTTTTTTTTTCTGTAGAAGGGCTGCATTACTGTCATTATGCTAACGAAGTCCTCTTAGGTTGGGAACGGTCTCATATTTTTTCATAAAACACACATAACAAAGAAGTAAATTTCAGCAGCACTGATTGATTGACAGCTGTCAAGTAACACACAGGGCAATTCAACTACCAGAAATTGCTGCTGTTTATCTGGACATCATAAAAACCAATTGCAAAAGCTGACGTTTGTGAAAGGGTCGTCTGAAACAGAAGCTTAGGAAACAATTATTTTTGTCATTTCACTTGCTTTCCCCTAGTTACCACGTACAAGTTCAAGTTAGCAAGGCAGTGCTGTTCTGATCTGAAATTTATGTAAAGAAAATTTAATATCGGTATAGAATATTGGCTGATTTTCTTGAGCCAAACCTTCATGCTAAGCAATCATTACCAGAGTCTTGTGCAAAAACACTAACTATGCTATGCAATGTTCTCATGACTCTTTCTTGAAATATTTAATAAGTTTGGACACAGCTCTATAAATATCTGGCAAGAATTATCATTTCACTAGCAAATCTCTTCACAGTAGTGAATAATTTGCCATAAATAAAGCAATACATTTCTCCTCTTCGTGAATTATCCACAAGCAGATTATCATTTAAGCAAGTATATTTGTTGTGCACAGTTATCTACCATAAAATTTCTGTAAGTAATTAGTGTTCTTTAGTTTATTCATAAGTGATCAGCTGCAAGTTTACAATATCAGAAGCTGAAGTGGGTTAGCACATGCTCAGCAGGAGTAGATAATCTTCATGTCAGGGTTATGTGAATTCTACTTGTTCTCTTTTGCAAATTAGACATTCTCCTTTTCCCAGAATCCTAACATAGCCCAACACACCTCGCCATTTCCAGAAATGTTCCATCTCTTTCCGGGGACTAGAAAGGGTTACAGCATTTGGTCACAGTCTTCTTCTGTGATCTTGGGCAAGTCCGTCAGGAAATCACTTGCATATTTAGGTTCCAAAATTCACTTAAAGACTTGAGCCTCAGGGCGTTCATGTTATAGATAATATCCAATGCCTGAGCTGAGGCCAACCAGCAGAATTAACTCTGCTCTCAGTGCCTGCTGACATGGGCATGCTTCTCCTGGGACTGAGCCAGCTCACCATGCTGGACCAGGGAATACAGAGAGCTCCCCGGCTCCCTGACGGTTCCCAAAAGGCACAGGGGGGACAGAGTTTCCTCCTGCACAAGGCAGCTAGCAGGCTGGAGCATAGCAGAGGGGTGCTCAGACTCCAGTCTAATGGAAATCGAAGCATCACAAATTCTGCTACTTTCTATTATTTATGAAATCATTCTATTAAGTTGTTATAGTTTCTGTTATTAATTTAATTGACTATAAAATAAATAAAGGATGCACATATATAAATCTGTAAACCAAAGCAATATTTAATTACAAAAGAGCTCATTTATGTAAAAAACCCTCAATTAACACTTTAAAACATTCATCTAATTTTAATCTTTTCTTAAATGGATCAGGATATCGACTAACCAAAACAAAAGCAACACTACAATGGCCAGCGCAGGAATGCTGATTTACTCCAGTTTGGCTTCTTCCTAATGACTTGGAGCTGTTGAACATGACACTCCCACACTCTCTACTTGTCAAAAACTCTGATCCAGAAAACATTTTGAGGACAGAAAGCAGAGAGAGGACTCCCAGCCGTACTGGGGATCTGCCAAAACAAGTAGTAGTGTTGTGCAGCTGGGAAGACTATGCTTGAAAGATTTAGCATTTGTTAGTTGCAGTTCAGGCTTTCTAAGAAATGAATAGTGTAAAGTTATTTTAAGCAAATATATTCTAATGATGCCACATAAAGTTGGTACCATAGTCTCAGACACAAAATTTTAAATGAACTAGAAGAAAAACATGGCATTACTTATTTTTTTCACCCTCAAAATAACAAGATTAGCTGTCACTTCAGCTTTTTGCAAGACCTATCTTTTTCTGCTGTATCATAAGAGAGCAGCTAACAAAATAAACATGCTAACATTTTTGCATTTTCTACTTAACAAAAGCTTCCACTGCAATTTAGCCATAGGAAGTCATCCAAACTCCCCCAGTTCTCTGTTCTTGAGAAAGATGCCAAGGTCATTAGGTGCCAAAAGATACATTTACAAAATGCCTACAGAGGTTGTGCTCCTAGGGAATTGGAAGCCTGGCTTAATTACTGGTCTTGAAAATTGCTATCTCTATCTTAAGATGCTTTTATAACCTTGAAAATTTGGCCTTAAACTACTCCTGAAAATGAGATTTAGAGATAATATACTGTTGGCATTTTGTCTGGGATCTCAATACCAAAGAATGGGCACCTATTATTGAATAATTAAGGGAAAAACATGAATTATTCAGGAGAGCTCTATTTCCCTTCCCAAAAGAAGCTGTTACGTCCCAAATCTGAGCCTGCAGACAAACAAGCCTGTGTCCTGCTGAGTTACAGCCACCCCAAGCTGTATGAGAGCAATCGCTGCAACTGCTCCACCTCCCTCTTGGCATCCATCAACATGTTCGCAGAGGCTGCTGCTCCCAGAAGGGCAGCTCAGGGACTGGTTGTAAGCAAGAGAGGGGGTTTCTGTCCAGTTAAGCCCCCTCTCTTAAATTGCCCACTGGATGGACCTTTTTCTCCTCACTGTCGAGAGAGCCTAGAGGGACTTAGGATCCTCTGCCTAGGGTTAAGTCTGCCCTGGAACAACCCAGCCTCTGATAGACAGCCTACCACCAACCTCTGCATGAAATAGTATCTAATAGTATCTAACATCCAGCTGCAGCCCTTCCGCCTTGATGTGTGTTTAGCTTCTAAAAAATCAATTCAGCTGATCAGCAGATAAGCCTAGGCATAGACATTAGCTTCCCTGAGGTGACAGGAGCCACACAAACTCCTGTATGATGGGCACTGTAGGAGAGTCCAAAGTCACGCCCGCGGCTGCCCCATCGCCCTCACCTGAGCCATGCCAGGTCTTGCTTTAACAGCAATAGAAAGCACTTTCCCCACTCCCCTCCTCTGGCAAAGGCAAACAAAAAGGTCCTAGAGCAGGCCTCAAAATAGAAGCTTTTTCCTCTCCTTGCCTACTGGCTTGATGACTTATGCCGATGTCTAATTAATTAATTAAGGTTAGTTGAGGTCAGGGCCTGGAACCTGAGCAATTAAACTGTTTGCTCCCCTGCTAAAACAAACCATGTGCATGAGGTGAGCTGCCAAGTTCGGTATTCATGAAATTTGACTCAGGAGAAGAGCTGCCATGCTCCTACCCGCCGTGGCTGTGCTGCTGAGAGCTGGTTCTGGCTGCGGGGCTGCACCGCGGGTCAGAGACAGCATGGAAGAGGAAGAAAAAAGTCCTGAAAACTTTTGTTTTAAGGACGACTTTTCCTGTCCTTATTGTGAACTTGAATATCTGGTATTTTAATTTCAAAGCCCAGCTCTTGAAATCGAGTGATTAGATACAATATCTCGCCTTTGACAAGAGAGCTTTTGTGGGTTCAAAGATGAGCTTGAAAATGAAAGCTGATTAAAGTCTGAAGGGTCAAAGCCAAGGATGGAAATAAAAGCTACCTGACACAGACTTCTTTTTAAAGATCACAGGCATTTAATCCCATTGCATGATTTTTGGCTTACATAATTTAGTGGTGCAGAAGCAGAACATGTAGTTCATGGAGGGACAAAGGTGACCTGGGCTGGGCGAGGCGGAGGGAGCAGGGACTCTGCACGAGGGAGTCTGTGATGGCAGGGCCTGCGGAGGCAAGCTGCCCCCCCCGGCTCCCCAGACATTAATCACTATCTGGCCTGTTATAAATATATAAACAGAAGATCACTTCTGCTGTAAATAGCATAGAGCTACCAGCTGTGAAGATTGTACTCATCAGTTTAAAAATTAATAGTATTTTATTGTGAGCATTTTTTTGCAAAGCCTCTTCATACTATTCAGGCAAATGAAGACAAGCTGGATAACATCCTAAATACTGCCATAAACAGAAGATGATCATGCAGCTCACAGACATCACATGGTCACAGCTTGACAAAGCCCTCGGCACTTGTATCTGGATGGATAGTGCTTGTTATTGCTCGGATTTTCTGTCATTCCCAGGAATATCTGTATTTTGTGCTTGTTGTTAAACAATCCAAACTTGTTGTGATGTGATCTGGAAAGTTTTTAGAAATCAAAAAGGAATATATCTCAGAAAGGTCTGTCTATCCCCACCTCACAAAGTACTGGAGAATTGCTAAGGGCAATCCTGTAAGTGGCTAGAAAGGTTGTACTCACAGGATTTCATTCCTATTATTGCATTTTAGACTTTCTAAGATATACTAGATTAAAGCTCATTTAAATAATTATAGTTGATATGAAATTAAAATAGCCTTGACAGTACATCCCCAGACACACAATTTTAAATAAACTTTTTGAAATAAAAAACCAGAGCTATTGGCTGTAAAAGATTTATGTGACCCACTAACCTCTGCAGTGTCATGCATTTTAACCAATTAAAGTCAGTCAGCCTGCTGGATGGCTAGTTTATTTACCAATAAATGTTCTTTATTGAACAGAAAAAACACACCCAAACCCAAACAAACAGCAGAAAAAAAGGTGCAGGATTTTTCTAACTAAAGGAATTATTTAGAAAATGGTTTTGATCAGTTTACAACGAGAACGTGCAGATCTTCAGTGAACCTGGAGCACAGAGACGCACCACGGGGGCCTACCTCCTGGGCAAAACCAAGACTTGGGGAAACACTTTCAGAAGCAGAGAGTTTCCACCTCCTGTTTTAAGGGCCTGCCCCAGCTCTGACCTACAACCACTCTGCTACAACAGCGGTCCAGCCTTCCTTACGCCAGACCAACAGTCTGCCCTGGGGGGAACAGAGGCAGAAAGAGCCTACTGAAGACACAGGGCTCTTCTTTGTACCCCGTGGGGACAGCGTAAGAGGGAGAAGGAAGGAAGTGGGTTTCTTTCTTGCTTCATTTGACAAATAATGAAAGGACTCTGGTCATCAGGAAGTATTTTTTGAAGTAATTCTGCTTTCACATGGATTTCAGCTCTTGCATCCCTAAGGACCGTATCTAAGGTTAACCCAGATTCTTCTGCAATGCAATATTTCCTCAGGCAATATTTCCTTCCTAATTTGACTCCCACTCCCCAGCCATTGATATACTAGGTATCACATGGAGACATAACAAGGTCATGGACAGGTCTCTACGTAAATACTGTTGGTGAACTGCCTCCATTACTCGCTCAGGGAGTTCACAATGGAACAGCTGCAACCGTAAAAATCTGCTAATAAACCTTCCTCTACATGGGATGATTATAACAACTTTAAGTCAAGGCAAAGAAGCCTGTGTAGAAAAGCTATTAAATAAAGTAATATATACAGTTTCCTTTTGTATTATTCAAGCCTACCTAAGTTTTTACCCCTTGAGTAGTGCATGATCTGTACACCCAGAGATAAATGTAGGAGAGAACTTGAATGCTTTTTACTCTACATGCCTCTTGGGTCTAGCATAGCAGGAACTAATGTCCCTAATTCCTTCTTTACTCATCCTCTATACACAAGAAGAGAGGCCTTGATGCAGGAAAACGCTTGAGAGGCTGTTATGGTTTCAGCTGGGATAGAGTTAATTTGCTTCACTGTAGCTGGTGCAGTGCTGTGTTTTGGACTTAGTATGAGAATAATACTGATAACACACTGATGTTTTGGCTATTGCTGGGCAGTGCTGAACTAGTCAAGGACTTTTCCAGCCTCTCATGCTCTGCCGGGTGCACAAGAAGCCGGGAAGGGAGGAGGCACAGCTAAGAGAGCTGATTCAAACTGGCCAAAGAGATATTCCATATCATATGACGTCATGCCCAGTATATTAACTGGGGGGGAGTGTGGGCAATTGCGGCTCGGGAACTGGCAGCGTCGGTTAGCGGGTGGTGAGCGGTTGTATCACTTGTGGGGTTTTGGGTTTGGTTTTGTTTTCCTTCCTTTCAGGTTTCGTCTCTCTCCCTCATTGTTTTCCTTTTTATTATATTATATTATCTTAATCATTGTTATTATCATTACTATTATTGCCTTTTTTTATTCTAATTAGTAAACTGTTCTTATCTCAACCCACGAGTTCTCTTGCTTTTGCTCTCCCGATTCTCTCCCCCGTCCCACAGGTGTGGGGGGAGTGAGCGAGCGGCTGCGTGGTTGCCAGTTTAGTGCCGGTGCTTAGTTGCTGGCTGGGGCTAAACCACGACAGAGGCTGTTTGATTTACTTAGGTACATGCGTGTTATCCTGAGTGAATTGCTGAACAGAGATAGATTTAAGAATATATTTAAGTATGGGACCAGAATAAGAAAGAATGCAGCTGTAGCAAAACATGGTGAAAACATGGTTAAATCTATATGGCAGGTACATGTTAGCAAAAGAGTAAACCAGGATGGTCAAGCTGTCATCTATACAGATGGCTTTCCTCAGCCAGAAATTTGCTTTATTCTGAGACATAAAAAGTTAAAATACCTTGCTAAAGAATCCTCTGGTTTACAAGAAAAGGTATTCTGGAGAAGAATATAAATGTGTTGGCTGCTTCATTGACAGTCTATGTTCAGATTTATTTTTTTAAGATATAATGTCTGAAGCTGTATTTCCCTAGTGATAAAAATCCCATTAGTAATCCTGACAAAATCCTAAAGGGCTAAAAAGCAATGAAGAGGATTTCTAATGGCAAGTTATAAATCCTTTTAGAGAATATCTTGGTTTAAAATAATTCAGGGGGAAAAAACACAAATCTTAGGAATGAGGTAGTTCTTAAAGATCCTTTGGCAAGATCAAGGACACTTAGGAGGGCTACCACTTCCTAAGGCAAGGAGGTGACACTGAGCAGCGGCTTTTGCTGGTCACCAGGCCAGTGAAACACCCAGTACCTGAGGCCAGGATAAGAGAAGGAGAGATCATTTTTTCAGTGCTGTCTGTAATCCCATCTTCCAGAAAACATATTGAGTTCTCCCCATTAGGTCAATAAGAAGATACGTCAAGATCATGAGAAAAAGTGATGTGTGCAGCTGCAGTAAATGGGGTCTTCAGAGCAAACAGCGATGTTGAAATGGAAGTAAATAGCAGAGTGCAGTGCATTTGGCTGATTTCTCCTGTAACACGGGCAAGGCTTCCTTAAACCAATTTTTCATGTACCACGGTTGACTTCCATTTACTGACCTATACAATGTTCAAGACCTGATTTTCAGGCTTTTTTTTTTTTTCCAGAGGGCTATTTGTGCCACATAAATATCTGATTTATAATTTTAATCATTGCTTTAGCATGCTTGTAATTTTGATACATAATTTGGAGGTGACTGAATGCACATCTTCACACCCAGCTGTAGCATGCACATAGTGAAACCCACACTTGGGGAATACAATAGTTTCTGCTGAAAAATGGAAGACATATTAAAAAAAAAAACCTGAAATAAAACTGACATAACTTCAATAAGCCTCAGACACTGCAAATATATAGGTCATTCTACAAAGTAAACGGACCAACATCATGTCTAATATTATTCTTCTGCTAGATTTATAACAGACCTGAATTTGGTGTGGAAACTGCTCATTGAATGAAATGGGGGTGGGATGGAATTAATTGGGGTCTTTGCACCTTGTGTCACCAAACGCAGAACAAGAGCCATGATTAATAATTCATTACATTCAATTATTAATTTATCAAAGAGGCTATATTATTTAGTCACCTGAGTTTTAACAGGGATGAAATCAATTGGATTCCATAGGACTCAATAAACCTGCTACATTTAAATAAATAATTATACACCTTCTGGAGATTTTTAAGCCTGTTTATAGCCTCCTAGAGCAGAAGTGCAACACTTGCTAAATTCTGCAGGCTGCAACAAAATTATTACCATTATTTATCAGCGGCGATGGTACTGCTTCTTACATGGTGAGTAATTAGAAAAGAGAGCCCACTGCTGAGACACGCACATGACAAGAGGCTGGGAGAGGCGGGGAAGTCTCTCAGGGACAGGCTTAGAAAAATGATCTTGATAAATTGAAGAAACAGACTGAAATTGAGAAGATGAAATTCACTGAAGACAAGTACAAAGTACTATGGTGTGGAAGGCAAATCAGATGTGCCAACACAAACTGGGACACAGCTGGCTCTGGAGGCACAGTGCAATGCACACTGGAAATGAGGGGAGACTATGGCAGGTTTCGTGGACATCTGCATGAGGGTAGGACCTGCTCAGACATCGCTGACCAGCGGGTGTAGAGGAGATCGAGCTGCTCTGTGGAGTGAGGTCTGAAGGATGCTCCCCTGGGCAGCCCGCACACAGGGCAGCCCCTGCCCTCCTCCTTGTGCTGCCTTCTGCTCTCGTTTAAATGCAGAAGTTTTCCTTGTGTGCTGATAGCCCAGGCCCCAACTGGATTTAGCCTGAAATATTTTATTCAGCAGATTTGATTTTAACCTCTCAGCGAGGAGTTTTGGGATAGCTCCAACCTCTGTGTGTGAATAACTTATTCCCTGAAAAACATTTGCCTAACCCTAAATCTAATCTTAACCTGAAACACTCACTGCACAGCTGTAGAGCCCTTTCAAAGCGGAAAGCCACAGGCAAGACCTGTTACAGGCAGTGGTACAAAACTATACCAGTTGCATGGGAAGGCGGTGGGTGAGGGGAGACCTCTGAGTAACCTTGCTTGGGATTCAGCCTGGGAGAAATTAAGTCAAATGCGCAAGGGGCTACTGCAGGACTTCTATGGGCCACTTGGCCAGTACTTAAACAGCATGGTCAGGCCCTACTCTGCAGCATCACAGATGGAGAAAGATATGTAAAGAAGGGATTTTCATCTAAAAGTAAAGTTCCATTTATCCTCTTTATAACGGCAACAACTCCTTACCAGGACATTCCTCATACAGCAATATATGGCACAATGCTTTTTTAATAAATGGTTTTCAGTCACACCTTTGTGAATTCAAAATGAGAATGTAATGGTATGGGAAATTAATACTGTTTCTCTGCTGTGTCACATAAAACTTATTCCATATTCATGTAATAGCTTATTACTGATATAATAAAATAATATGGACACTGAAAAGCCATTTGTTTCAGAAGTGCTGTGAACATTAAACTTTACGATACCTATACTGACTACTAAAACATACAGCAACATTTATAAAAATCTTGTATGGGGCATTGCAATCCATTGCTGAATAGGTTGCATATTAAACAAAAATAATATCTGGCAAAATGAAAGTGCTTTGTGATAAAGTGGAAAGGCTTCCTAACAGTTTATGAAGAACACATATTGCAGAAAACTAATTAATCAAGTCAGTCACCTACTTAAAAAGTGATTCAGGGGTCATGTATCTCAGAAGACATCTTAAGCAGGTAAAATCATTTATGTGTGTCAGCATTTTCCACCTCATCTGGGGAAGCTGGTCCTGCCCGAAGCCCTATCCAGGATTGTTCCTCTGCCCAGAAGAAAATTATGACTTCAAAGGACTGCGAAGAACAGCTCATGAGGCACCTCTGCCACTTTATTTGGCTTTGGAGTAGGCCAGGCTTTGGATCTTGACCATGTATGATCCAGACACACCCTTTCTCTTAACTTTTAGTTTACTATTACCTAAACTTTTAGTTTACTATTACCTACAGATAAGGTTAAGGAGTTGCTGGTACATGAGGATTACTTCAGAGTCATTGATTTGAACACAGAGCAGAGAGGAAAAATTGGCACAATCGGAACCAATTTGATTCTAGAAATCAAAGCCTGCTTCCTACCGAATTGACAATGGTCTCCTTGTGTCTGAAAGAGCTATCAAGCTGAAGCTTCAAGGCTATTGAGATCATACTTATAGCACAGTGGGAACAGATACATATTTATAACACAGACAGATATTTATATACCAGCCAGACCTAGTACACTCATCCAACTATTACATGTAACCAAAAAAAGGGATTGCTCTAACCTGTATTTGAAATCTGACCTTAAATCATACAACTTATTAGTCGGCCAGAATTTTACTGGAGTATCTGTCCATAAAGCATAGCTTCTTGTAGCATATGAAAAACTATGCAGGCAACAAGAAAATCTACTACTCACAGGAGTTTGTATTGGGGGATGAGGGAGGCTTGTGGTTGTTAGTTAATAAAGACTCAGGGGAAAATCATTCATAAATACACAGCCTATTTCAAAGCATCACAAAATGAAGAGTCAGACATTTTAGCAAACCTCCAAACTACATTTTAAACTCTCAAGTTATGAAACAAATCGCTCCACGTTGAGTCACTACTGAGAGGAAACTACCTTTAATGCTAGCAGAAAGAGAAGTGTATTGCAGAAATTCCTCACATCTGCAAAGTACCTCACTTAAATGATAATTATCTCCTATAAAGTGCTTTTACTCTTAGTCACCATTTGCTTTATATATTCTGAGTCATATTAAGCTTAGTGTCTCAGCTGCAGAGAATTTCATTATACCATTTGTTAAAGCATCTTTAATAGGCCAATTTCAGCATCCGTCTACTGTATCTTACTAAATGGTTTTTATTTGCTAAATTATACAGTTTAGATGAAACACACTTCAACAAGAAATGTGGTTGTACTACTACAGATGTCATACTAACAGCCAGAAGACTTTATCTGAGATCACTGTGCCTACCAGAGAAGTGACAGTCTGCAATCAGTGAGCTCAATTTTGAATCCTTACACTGGTAAAACTTCTACTAAATTACTTGGAACTAGAACTGAAGTATGACATTACAACACAGTTTGATAGTTTATTGAGAAGAAATAAAAATATTTCTGTGGTGTCTTAATCCGTAAACTCTTTTCTACACATATAGATAAAAGGTCAAATAAATACTACAAAGACTTTATTGGCTATTCTGTTTCAGCCATGGTATTTGCAGTAATACTTCGTATGGGAGTGAGGCGTTCTAATAAAACAAATTTACCTTGTACTGTAAATAAAACAGAGTACAGCAAGTCTTGCTGGTGCTGTTACTTGCTGTAATTCTCAATAGGTCTCTCCATCTACTTTTCTGTAATCAAGCCATCTATATTTCAAAAATTACACACTTTAAGTGTCCTTGTAGAGAAACAATCAAGTCCAATTCATACTAGAACATTTTTAGTCATGTATATCTGTAGCTAAACAATACAATAGTATGGGTAAAAGCCCAAGCTTCAGCCTCGTTTTTTTAGCAGTATTTCTTCAAACTTGTGTCCTGGCTTAGCTTGGACTAGATGCGTCTGCTCCTGGCAGGCGCCAACCATACATGGACTGATCTTTATTTTATACTTTGTTGATTTTGCAGTTGTTTTGGTTCCTACATCTATCTTCCTTTTCCTTCCTAAATACCTGATATTTTCATACAACTAAATCTAGGAATTGAAGGCCCTGTCAGTCTCCATTAGGTGAAGGAAAGAGAAATATCACTTCAGCTGACACCACTCAAGCGATGCTATCTGTTACATTAATGCCTAGAAAGGGTATCTCTACTGAGAGCTGCCAACAAGCAAACATGCCTTGAATTCAACAGTAAATTTCAGGCGTTAACTATAGATAACTTGGCCTACCTGGTTATTTACAATTTAGTTCCCTAATTGGGCAGTACCCAACACCTTCTATCCAAATAAAATCTCTCTCTCCACCTGCAGGAGTTTTTGCACGGGGCCAAAGCATGAAAGATACTGGTGCATGAGCTGCTGACTGTTGTTTCCTTATTTTAAATTCATGTGACTTTTAGACGTCCCATGCAGAGTCCTATGTCCTGATCACCTCTACACATCACAGAAGTTTCCAACAATCAATATGATGGAATCATAGAATAGTTTGGGCTGGAAGGGACCTTTAAAGGAATATGTAAATATAGAGTAGAGTTTGGGGTAAAAATATCTGTAAAAACATTTTTTTTCCTGAAAATTAGAGCAAAACCTACAAAACAATCTACACTTCCTTGCCCTGCCACTTTCTTGAATGACATGTTTGCTCAAGGTGAAAAACCTCAACAGCAGAAGACACCATTTGCAGATGAAGCCAAGAAAGACATGCTGCTGCTACAGCTTTTTGTGGCTAGCACCTGAGAAGATCTGATAAGCAGAAGTCAAGATTAAACACCCACAGTGTCCCTCACTCGAATTGAGCCTTTCCATCCCTCTGAGGGGGAAGCAAGGAATCCCCAATGGTATCTTTAAAGAAGACTGAGGTGCGATCAATGAAAGAAGCAGCTGGAGGGGCAGAGACAATGAAACCCAGTAGCAGAGAAGTCCATTAGCCCCATGTCCATTAATGGAGATGGAAATTCTGTAGGTTTGCAGCTAATGCGAAAGGAAAGGTGGCTGTTCTCTGATAATCACCCACCCTGGATTAATCACTGGAAAGCCAGCTCAGGTGAATGCCATGCAAGATCTCAGCACCTTGAATTTTATGCAAGTCTGTACAACCTCCTCGGTCAGCAGCAGCTAACAATGGCAGTTCTGGGTAGAAACAGTCAAAGCAGCAGGTGATCTGGAAAGCAGGTACCTGTAATTAACTTCCCAGTGGACTTTGCTTTTGCAGTGGACTTTTTTTCTCCCTCATTAATTAATTCCCTCAGGTAGTTAAAAGGAACACGAACTGTATGCCCAGTTTTAAGAAGTTAGGAAAAGTTCCCCTTTTTTTGCTTTCCTAATGTTTCAGTGCATCACAGCATGTTTTGTAGTTGTTGGCCAAGGACTGACAGTTGCTTTTCATGAAGCACACTGATTTACTGACTTTTGATGCTGAACTAAATTATTAGCCCTAGCTATATCTTTGTACTGTTTTCTCCTGCATGCATTTTCTCTTTAATTAAGTTGTTGGAGGTCATTGCACATTGTTGAAATCTCTGCAGGGAAAACAGTTCTCTGTTTTGGTGCACTTTGGGTCTATGACTCCTTTCTTATTCTCAGTGAATTAATGTTTTCTTAAAGGACAGAACTATGAAATGGGAGTTAAGTTGCAAAAAAGAGCAGTTTTTGTGAGGTATCTTCGCAAAAATAATGTACCCCCTTTCCTGTTCAACCCAGCCGAGCACTTAAGCACATGCTTATCTTTAATAGCTCCACTGAAATCAATGGAACAACTCACATGACAGCAAGATACTGATCAGGGCTTTACTCCAATGGATGCTTTATGTCTTATGATTAAAAATAATTCCTACTTGAGAGCTGGGAAAGCATTTGTTCAAGCCTGCTGTTTACTGGTTTCTTCCATGAATGTCCTCTTGATTAGAACAGCATAAGCACCACAATCTCCATATGAAATATTTGGAAGATACATATTTTCTATGTATCCAAGCAGTGCTTTTCTTTTAAATTGGATGTGAAAGCCAAGGCAACTTTATGCTCCTTTTATACTCAAATGCTCTGCTGCCACATGTCTATAATGTTCTCTGGCAGGTCTCACAAGTGCCAGCAGTATAAAGTACACCTGCTGTGGCCGTCTCGGTGTTTTCTTTTCAGTTTTTGTTGTGGTTGGAACACATTTTTCTGATTACTGCCTAGCATCCTTCATTGAATTTCATCCTACTGAACTGATCTGCTGGATTTTTAACTGCATCCAGCTCTTTTGCCAACAGCATAATCTCAGCAACACTTATTGTTCTCTTTATTTAGGTCCTGACTCCATCTCTCTATAATGTGCTCTCCATCCATTGTTATGCCTGTTTTTCAGGTAATAAACTGCAAAAAATGCAACTAGGTTTTTGGTATAGATACAAAGGAAAAGGTCTCCGATTACAATGACTGTGCTCAAGACTGCCTGTTTTCCACAACAGTCTCTGCTGGCTCCATTATCACGAGCAGGAGGGCAGAGAGAGCTGGGGCTCTGCCCTTCCCTGGCACACTTGGGAACAAGCCCACTAGGTTTAAACGAAGCAACAGGTCAAGCTCAGACTGCACTGGTCCTTCAGCAGAGCTCCTCAGGGCCAAACTGCATGATAGATGAGTCTGAAGTGACTAACTTTAACTATATGTTTTTATAATACCAGCTAGCTTTCCAGAATATTGTTATGACAAATTTGTCACTGAAATTCCTAAACAAGTTTAAGCCACCTCCAGGCTGTAAGACTGAAGAATAGCTCATATTTAGAAAATTACAATAAGAAAATCCACATATAAGGACTGACTCCATAATAAGTCTTTTTCATTATATGTTGCTGCTCCAGAGTGAGACAATCTGCCAAAACTCCTCCAATAATCAGAAAGGAGGTTTGCTGTCTGTGAGAGAAGATGCAAATCCTGATTCTGTTCTTTGGTGGTGCTGAGAGCAGGAGCCCAACTTGCATTTGGTGTGAATTCAGCTAGTCTTTTATGACATTGTAATATGCAACTCAAAAGAACTCATCAACTTGATCTAATCTAAGCTTCTCTACAGAAAGCTCAAATAAGCTTGAATTCTTGGATTAGTCAATGTTTGCAGCCACTTGAATTACATTTCATATATACATAAAGTGAGCATATGAATCTCAGCCGTTAAGTACTCTGCTGTCAGTTTCCATTTTTTTTCCTTAAGAAAAGAGTAAAACATATTTAAACTCATCACTCTGAGAAGTACTATCTGGCTGTGATCAGATAGAATCAACGGAAAGAAAAGAAATAGCTATTTTTGCATCCATAATCTTTTTTTATCTTGACACTGAAGGCTAATTGTCATATCGGTAAATACAGAATGAAATATAGTATATATGCCTGAAGGTACCATATTTGCAAAATTGGTTAACAGCAGCTACTACTTGCTGTTTTGACAAAGATATACTCTTGCTGTCTGATAGCACATTTCTGTAGAAGATAATTTTGAGTAGTCCCTGTCAAATAAAGTTAGATTTAATGTAACCACAATGCTAGTAATAAAGGGAAAGCATTGACATTTTCTTCTTTATAATTAGATGTTGCCACTGATATCCAGAGTGAAGACACTGTTGTCCTGAATTGTGATTGTTGCTAGAATGCTCATTGCGTTTCCTGAAATCCGTATTGTCCCTGTGGGTACGGGGCACACACGCATGAGTGTTGTACTTCTGATTGAACTGTCATAAATCTATCAGAATGTGATAGAACTCCACCAGATGAACCCTACCTGAGCATACAGCAAATATATCCCTCGCTGCCACTGGTTATTTGTATTATATTTCACATTTTAGGCACAATAGTAATGTGTTATGCTCTAGGAAAGTGTTTTTCAACAGCATAAAAATTAATAGGGGCTGAGATTCGCTTTCATACACCACACATGCCTGGGGGGTTTTTGATGTTTTGTTTTGCTTTTTCTTCTTCATGTAATCATTTTTCTGAACCGAGTTATCAGTTGATGCAATGAAAAATAGACACATCGTTACAAGAGTGCTGTGACAGCCTAATCAGGACCAGGGTCCCACCGTGTTATGGGCTGTAAGAACATTGCAAAAGGAAGGCTTGCTACCTGGCAATGGTCACTGCTGGATTTAATTCAAACAGACCCTGGAAAGCAGAAAAGTAGACACAGTTTACATTTAGTGATAGCAGAAATCTGCATTGCCCACCACCCCTAAACATCTGACCATATCTAATACTGCAAATACCAAAGAAGTCTGCCCTCACTGCAGCCCAAACCCCCAGGAGATACGGGCACTATGGACTACTTGGCCACTGCTGTGTCCAAAGAGCCTCCGCAGCGGTCATATAGCCCCTGGGGCTCTTTTTATAAACTGAAAATTAGAAATAAAGATAGATACATGACTCTGTTCTTGAGTGAAACTGCTGCAGCCTTTCCTAAGGCAGATATGTCCTACAGGTGGGTTGCTTGAACCGATTTGTAGTGTTACATTCAGCTTACGTGTATCCTATGTAAATACAGCGAACAAGAGATGGAAACAAAGGCAGAAGGAGACAGAGAATATAAAATGCAGCTATAAATATTATAAATCCTGCAGCAACAAGGCAGCATCATTTTATCCTAAAGCTAGAGACATGGAACTGATTAGTTCTTACTGAGGAAAGGATATTGATGTTTAATACACTTTTGAGGCTGTTGAACTCAGTTATTGGATTCAAAGCAGGATATCTAACAGTACAGACAGCAGCATATAACTAGGTTTCCTTTCCTAACAACCGAAAGTCTGCAAGAAAATGACCAGTTTCAGCTTAGAAATGAAGGTACTCTTTTGCTGACTGAAAATCATTTATGTTTGAAACAATTTTAAATTAGCTGCCATTTGCAATACAAGGAAAAAACAGCACATTTCTTAACCAAAATTAAAGTTCTCTCTCTCTGCAGTGATGTTTAGAGTGGCCCTACTGTTTGTCATCTTTTGGGTTGAATTTAGGGGGTTTTTGCACATGACAACACATACTGTTAAGCAAGATATAGCCAAAACAGATAATGTTAGGAGTGAAGATGTCAGGGTTTTCCCCTGAAAAAAAATAATCTCTGAGGGTGAAAAGAAAAAAATAATGAAAAATGAATGACCCAAGAAATGAAAAATTGAACAGTGAATAGTTTGCACACAGAAATTTGCAATCCTGGGGTGAAGTCCATAAACACTTTTGGGAAAGAGAGGTGTTTATTTTTTAAAAGTTGAAGTGCTCATTTAATATTTTCAAAATGAAACTTTTGGGGTTGGTTTGTTTGTTT
>VZTV01079890.1:8422-42403 GCA_013400875.1 Anhinga rufa
GGGGGGTTCCCACGCTGCTGGGGCTCAGGCGGGGAGTGGGGTGCTGCCCCCTGACCCCCCGGGAGCAGGGGTGCGATGAGCTCTCAGGATGAGCAGTTCCAAGCAGCAGCCCCTGACCCAGTGGCTTCCTCCGCCGATGATGGCATGACCTGGTGGTACAGGTGGCTCTGCAGGATTGCCGGGGTCATCGGGGGCATGTGTAAGTATCCCCTTCCCTCGCAGCCAAAGGTTCCCCCCCGCGGCGCCGCTTGTGCATGCGAAAGCGTGTGTCGGGGTCCCGCCTGCCTCTTGGTAGGGTCACGTTTGTGTAGGGGGGGCGTGCCATGCAACAATCATTTGGGGTGACGGGGTTGTGCTTGCTCTAGACGTTGGTTTGCTGTGTTTCGGCCGGAAGGAAGAGTCGTGGACATGCCTGAAGTGGGGTGGTTTTCACTGGCACACGGATGATGTGCGTTGCGCTCACCGAACTTGCTGAACTTCTGCACCTGGGAGAGGGGACGTCACAGGGGGATCTGCAAATCCTCAAGTTTCTTCTTGGGTAAAGCACTCGCTGGGAGTGATGGGAGCAGCAGCAGAGCCCCTGGCCCTGCGGGAGGGCTGTGGGCAGATAAACTAGATGATGATTTTACTGTGAGCACCAGGGTCAGGTTCAGGGCTTGAACAGGGGCCACGGGATTTGGTTCATCCTTTTGGACTATCAGGTATTTGTATGGTCCTGCAACTTATTTTCTTTCCCCGTTCTGAATGTCGGAGCGTGTTTCCTGTTACTCCTGTTGTTGATCGCAGAGGGCCTGCCTGTGTTGTTTCTGAAGGCAAATAATGGACTTGGTTTGTGTTGTGTGTTTTTAAGAGGTTTAGTCTTGGACACAGAGAAGGGAGCCGGCGTACAGCAAAGTGAGTTGGCTGTGCTCTGAATTACCTGCTGCTGAAAAAAATTTTCCCAGGGAAAGAGGCTTTGCAACTTTGCCAGAAATCAGCCTGTCCTGTAGTGCTGTTTTGCTACATTCTGTGGAGAGATTAATAGCTCTTAAAAGCAAGAGGGACTGTTATGACCGCTTAGTCTGATCTCCTGCAGAGCACAGGATGGAGAATTTCTTCTGCTTCAGGTCCATGACTTCTAGTAAAACAAGAGTGTTTCTCAGCCTGTGCAGTCAGCCCTGATTTATTCCCTTGGCTGTAGCGTTTCGTCTGATCCCCCCCCCTTTCTCTCTACCCCCTTTCCATGCCTGCCTCTTGCCTTGGGACTTGACCGCACAAGCCCATGGCCTTTTTGCAGCCGACCTTGTAGACCGTGGTATTGTCGGGCAGGCTTGTTACAGCCCTTTTTGGCTAGGCTGGTAAAACATATGCTGCTCTCACTGTTTTATGTCTTAGGTGCTGAAATTCTGGAGGTGTGAAAAGATTTGGTAGGACTGCTCTTACGGGGCAAAACGTACTGGCCTCGCCATGCTCTGCCTGGGGCCCCCGTGCTTCTGGTCCCGGCAGGCAGCCAAGAGACCAGCTGGGACGTGTCTTCAGTGCAGGTCCCAGGTGGGGATTTAGTGTAGCAGTGTCTTTCCCACGGGCTGGGGCTGTAGCTGGAGCCTCGGCGCTTTTTATGTGGCTTTGGCCCATGCACAGCTCAGGGGGATGCGGGTAGAGGGTGAAGGGCTGGAGAGGGTGGCTGTTGGGTTGCATTGGTGGTGTTGCCCAACTCATGCTAAAGCAGCTCCTGAGTGGCTTAAAAGCAGTGCAAGTCTTTGAGGATGTATTTTTTTCCTCTGCCTTCATGTTTCAAAGCAGCTGAATTATGCTTGGATTATTTTCCCAGCGTTTTGTTCACAGCTCTGAGAGCTCATGACTTGTTTTTAAAGGAAAGCTGAGAGTTTTATGTATTTGGGCGAGTCTGGGCTCTTAACAGGATTGCTGATGATGTGGGGAGTCAGACAGCTTGCTCTGTAGCCCTGACCGTCTCCCTTCCTGAGGTTCATCAGGCAGAGTACGAGGCAGTGTGAGACACAGACTCCTCTTACAGGCAGGAAAATGGGCGACTGTGGAAAGAGGCAACCCTCCAACACCCCGTGCTCGTAATGGCCCTCTTCAAAATGCTCCTTGTTCAGCATCGCCTTGTTGAAGGTGGACAGTTTGGAAAAGGGGTGACTAATAACACGGCAAGGCCTTTTCAGAGGTTGCTATGAAAGAACAGAAATACATAAGGATTTTGAGCAACTAGATTGTGGTCCTGTGACAGGGCTGGATTATTTCTTACAGAAGGAAAAATTCCCTGTAGAAAGGAAGAGAAACTTTGTTAGTGGAGGTGAGACTGGAAGACATCTACCGCATGCAAACACCTGCAGCCCACAACTGGCTTAAGCCAGAAAGGTCCAGGGGCCGGAGCAGGAACAAGAACAAGGTTCGGGATCTGTTTCTGGCTCTTGCAGAGGCTGGCTTGGTGATCTCGGCCAAGTCCCTTCTCTCCCTTGTGTTCCTGTTCGTAAAAGGATGAGGAGAGTCTGTGGCTTTTGTAAAATGCTCTAGGAGCAAAAATAGGCTTGTGTGACAGTGACCAGCTGCTTGAAATGAATAGAGCCTTTGTAGGGGGTGGTGTTCTTCCCCCCCCCCGGCCCCGTTTTTAGCTCCCAGTTATTTGTGCTTCCTCAGGGATTTGGGATGGGACAGCAGTTAAACAAATGGCAGAGCTGTCTGTCTTCCATAGCTTACGTGCCATTGAGCATTATCTGTGTTTTAAACCTATTGTGAGGCCTCTGTTTTGCAGAAGTCTCTGGGTTGGCAGCTCTGTCCCCTTTTGGCTACTGAAGCAGGAGCTGATCCTGTCCCGGCGGGACAAGGATATACCAGGCTGCTGTGGGATGCGCTGCTGTGCAAAGGAGACCGAAGGTCACCAAATCGTTATCGCTGTGGCTGTTGGCAGCCGCCACCGAGTGCAGAGTTCCTGCAATTATAAACCTTTGACTCCTTTCCTGCTGGTTGGTGCTCATGCTGACACAGGGGCTTGCTCAGCTCAGGCTTGCTGGGTCATTAGTCTATTGGCAACTGCGGTGGTTGCTTAGCTGAGACTCCTGCAGGGATGCTTCATGCTTAAGGGTTGTTCTGGGGTGTTTGAGGATAAAACCAAACCAGAACCCTGACACAACAACCCCTGGTTGGCTGGATTAAAAAAAGACTAAGGTAAAAAACCTGCTTGGAAACCACTTGGACCTCTATGCTCTGGCATGCTGTTCAGCAAGGCAGGGTTCTGTCCCAGCTCTGGCTGTGTTTCGGGGATAGCTGAGAAGCAGCTTGTTTTTGCTGTTATGCTAATTATAAAGTGCCAGAAAGTAATTTAGCATTATTTTTAGGAGTGTGCTTTCCTGGGGGAGAGCAAGTGTCACAAGCCTATGGTTCTTCCCCAGAGCTCTTCTTCCACCAGCATCCAAGGGCTTGTTGGTGACAGAAGAACTGGAGACCTCCGTGTTGTGCCTCACTCTCCGAGCTGCCCGCTGTTCCCAGCAATCCTGCTCGCCGTTACTTTTCCAGCCCTCCGTCTGCTCACATGTGTGACCGTGAGCAGATCATCCCACCCCACTGCCTCTGTTTCCCCTGCAGCGTGGGGACACTGACACCGGTCCCTTTGCGATGGGAGGATGAGAAGTGCCCCTGCAGCATGGGTATTAACGTGTCCTCTGGCATTTCTCCTCTGCTGGCCGATCTTCTTGCAGGGTTCTCCGTAAGATTTTGGGTCCTGTGTAATAGTCCTAGGAAACCTTTAAAAATAACCTTGTTTGGTTGTTTCTTAAAACCAGGAGGTCACTTGCTCGTGGGATAACCTTAGATCAGTCCTGTCATAGGCCTGCAGTTCTGTTTCCCAGTCTGGTAAATAAAGATAACTGTTTTTAAAGGAACTTTGAGGATTCAGCAGTGACTGTTTAAAAGAAACCTTGCAAACATGTGCCAGGCTTTTGAAGGTCAGGACTGCTCACAGCAGCTCTGCTTAGGGATCCCCTTAGCAAAACATCAGCAGACGTCTGAAATACCTGTACCCAGGCTGGTCTTATTCTCAGAGATGGACTCTGCTGCACTTCACTGTGCCGCTAATCATCCCCAAGAGAGCCTTTAAGGGCTGTATAATTTTAGCTGGAGTTTTTCAGGGTGGTGGTGTTTACTGTAGGCTCAGCCTGTATCTTGCTGCCCTTCCTGCCTGGGCTCGGGTTCCCAGGTAAGCAGCGGCAGCCTGTTGGTATTGGCAGAGGAAAAGGGCTGTATCAAGTGCTGGGAACGCTATGCAAGTTTAATGAGGCAGGAAAGAGGCACATGCAGCCTCAGCTTGGATGCTGCTGCCTGGTTCCTCTCCTTGCATTACAGAATCAGGAGTGCTGGGGCTAATTTGGGCTCTACTTTATCTAGCATCTGCTTCCATTTGTATTCACAGGGACCCAAATTTGGCTCTTTTCTGCCCATCTCTAGCGCATCTCTGTGTGGCTGAGACTGGGTTCACCTACGCTTTATTTATTGTTTGCCCGTGTGCCTTGGTGCTGCAATTCATGTTTTTGCTGAACTTCCCCTGTGCTGCTCAGAGGCGGGTGCCTGCTGGGACCTCTTTGTTCGTCCCAGGACAAAAGCAGTGATTCCTAGCAAATAAAAACCAGGGTGCCACATACATGACTCCATGTAAAAGCACGTGCTCTGTTGTTCTACACAAGTGAAATAGTTGTGCAAGGGTCACGCTGAGACACCAAACTTCAGAAAAAAAGGATACCTGACCAGAGGAGCTGGGAACAAACCCTCTCCCCTGCATCCCAGGTTCCTGTTGGGGTCATCAGACCTTTCCACCCACCCTCCTGTGCTAGTCTGTACAGGCTGCTCTGCAGTGCCTAGAGGTGCTGGCCAAGGCAAGGGCTCTTCTGGGCAGCCCCTGCTCTGCAAAACAGCCCAAAATACAGGAGAGCAAAATGATGCTGGTGTGGCTGCAAGGTCCCATTGCTGGGCAGAGCTGGGAGGAGAAGCTAGCCCTGCCTGCCGGGCTCTGGCCCCGCTGCCCCATGGGCACACTGTGTTGGTCTTCATGGTCACTGAAAGTCTCTTTGCTTTCCAGCCTGTGCCTTCGCTGGTCTCTGGAACTGTGTCACCATCAACCCCCTGAACATCGCGGCCGGCGTGTGGATGATGTGAGCAGAATTTCTTTCCTTTCTTTTCTGCTGGGAGGGAGGTTTGGTTAATTAGGCGCCACTGGGCAAGGGGCAGAGCTGCCCCGCTTGAGCAGAGGATGCGAGTGAAATGTCTGTCAGGCTCTGTGAATTGCCAGATCTTGCTCCATCGGGTGGGTCGAGATTCTGGGTTTATTCTATTTATATTCTTTCTTTACCCTTTTTTAGGCAAATACTGAGATACCCTTATCCAAAATAAGTCTGTGGCACCAGCGTTTGGGAATTATCAGGAAGCGGGGAGGGAGCGCAGTGGGGTGCAGCCCCGCTGTTCCCTTCTTCCTGCATTTGGGCATGGGAACGGCTGGTCTCTGAGGGCCGGGGGGCATTGCTGACCTTGCTCTGGGCTATGTGGGCAGGATTAACTCTGGTTTGCTCTATCTGGAGGCTCAACGCCTTCGTCTTGTTCCTGTGTGAAGCCCCCTTCTGCTGCCAGTTTATCGAGTTTGCGAATGCCGTCTCTGCGAGGGCGGACAAGCTGCGGCCCTGGCAGAAAGCTGCTTTCTACTGCGGGTGAGGATGCTCCCGGGGTGTGTTGTGGTGGTGAAGCCATCCTGGGAACTGAGTTGGGATGCACGTGGGCACACCGCGATGGACAAGCATCCCCGTGTCCCATAGGGAGCGGAGCCCAGCTTTGAGGGCTGCCTCTGTCTTCCAGGATGGCTGTGTTCCCTGTCATGCTCAGCCTGACGCTGACCACGCTCTTTGGAAATGCCATTGCGTTTGCCACTGGGGTGCTTTATGGCCTGTCAGCGCTCGGCAAAAAGTAAGAGAGATCTGTCTGCCTGTGGAGGGGAGGGAAGGGGAAGGTGGATCTCCAGCTCTCACCCCCATCTGCATCCCTGAGGCTATGCTTTCCTCTTGTACTAACCATGCTTTCTGGTGTAAATGCTGCCAGAGGACATCTCCCTGCCATCATATCAAAGCCCTGGGAGGGAAGGTCCTAGGGTTTGCTGAAGCTCTGAGCTTTTCCTTGGGAGCTCAATCTAGGTTGCCCATGCGTCGCAGCCCTCTTTCTGCAGCCGTTGGATGGACAGGCCCAGCTTTGGAGGCGGTGAGCAGCTTTGGTGGGGTTGGAGAGGGCCAAGAAATCTCATTTCACTCATGGCACCCATCAGTACGGAGAGGTCCGGGCCCCGGTTGGGAGACCTGTCTGCCAGGCGTGTACCCACCATGGTGGGCACCCAGAGCTCCCATTCCCACGCTGTCCCTTCTCTCTGCAGGGGAGATGCCATTTCCTATGCTCGGATCCATCAGCAGCAGAAGCAAATGGATGAAGAGAAGCTCACGGGGGCCCTAGAGGGACAGGCTCTTTGAAGCACGTGAGCTTGGGGTAACCTCTCCTGGACACTGAAGTGGTGAAGATACAGAAATCTACTCTGCCCTTCCCTCTGCCTGCTCCCCTCTCTGTTACACCACGATTTCCCTGGACACTGCAGCAACTGGAAATCTCAGGGGCTGGGGCAGGCTGTGCCCTCTTTTCACACCAGCAGCCAGACCTCGGCGCGTTGGCCCCTCTCTCCTCCTGACCCCTCAACCAAATATCTCACAGTCACCCTATTTTTTAATTTTTTATTATTTTTTTTTCTGCAGAGGTGCTGGCTCTTTGAGTGCTGCTTTACACGCCTGAATAGGTAGCCTTTCTTTAGAGTGACGCCTGATAACAAGCCAAGGATGCAGTGCTCATTTGGGAACTGCTCTCTGGATGGGGTGAGGAGGGACGGAGCTGACATACCAGCTCCTCGCCTGCGCTGGTCTCATGGGAGTCAGGGAGCTGTTGGCCTCATTAACCTGGCACTGCATGTTACACGTTTTTAGTAACGCACTCTGGTGTGGTGGCCCTTCCCAGGTAAAATACACTAACCCAGGGTTTAGCAATACGTGGTGATGCTTAAGCTTGGTCTTCTTATGTTGAGTATATTTTAACATGGGCCCGGTTAGGCCAGGCATTGGAGGCATCGCTGCACGGGAAAGGACTTCAAGGAAAAAACCCATATACAGACGATAACCACCTCTACAGAGGACCTGCCAGAGGTGCTGGGGCAGATCCTCGTACCTACAAAGCACAGTCCCCCCTTCCTCTGGATACAGCTGCAGGCGGTTACTGCAATTTACTTGAATTACAAAAATTAATTACTTTGTCTTAATAAGGGTATTTTTCTTAAGCTTCACTCTTTTACTGGGGAAGAAGAGATAAGGTTTGCTTTACCTCAGCTGAAAAAGGGTACTATTGCTTGAGCCAAGTGGGCTTTTTTCCTGGTGTAAGTGTTACTGATGTGCAAGAACATCCTTCTCTCGTAAGCCCGGGACTCTGCTCTGTTGTCTCTCACTTCCCGCATCCACTCCTGCTCCCATGACCCATCCCTCCACACAAGGGACCTGCTCTTTGCTCCTGTCTGGTACAGCCTTTCTCTTTGGGCTCATTTTTTTATTGCATCAATCCTGGGCTGCTTTTTTTTTATGGGAAGGTGGCATATCCTTCCTTTGCAAACATAGAGAAGTCTGCACCATATCAGCGTGGATAGCTGGGATGTCTTGCTTCTTTATTCCAGGCTCCATCGGTGGTTCTTGCATTGTGTTTTCTGTTTGCTTTGTATCATGCAGAACAAAACTGCTCGCTAAGTCCAGATCCCCCTCTTCTTATCGTGGTTTCTTCTGGGGGGTTTAATTTATTTGATTTAACATGCTTTCTTTTTATTTTGATTAGGAAAAAGGGGAATAATTTATTTCTATTTATTTAACTATTTTGATGGGACTCACTTTCTCTGGGTATAGGAGAAAGGAGTGCTCTGTTTCCTGTCTATCAAAGGACTGCCTCATTTCACTAGGGAGGATCTCTGAAGCCAGGGAGAGCCCTGGCTGCTGTAACCGGGGTGCTGGAAAATCCTGTTTCAGCCTTCAGAGCGTTTCTCAGACTTTGGAAAGTGTGTTGTCCTTCGACCTCTTTGTCTTCTTCTGGGCCACTAGCTTGATGAGGTTTGTTTTCCCCCTCTTCTGGGAGAGAGAAGGGAGGAAAACTGGGCTGTAACTGCTGGATTGGGGGTTTGTGCCCACTCGGCAGCCAAGGCAGGTAACAGATGCGGTGAGCAGTGACAGCAGGGACTGCAGCCTGGTCTTACTCCCCTGCCCTGGGACCTGAGCTCCTGCTGCCACCAACACTTCGTAGTCCATTTGAATCACTGAGGTACCACAGGGGTTGTGCTGTGGTCTGAGAAATGCTGTTGGAGGCTGACTGACGCCTGTCTGAGGAAGGGTCTGTCAAGCCAGCTGCTCTGTGGCTTCTGAGCATTGTCGTGTTGGAAAATATCTATATAGCATGCCCTTCCTCTAGGTACGGTGTGTATTTGCGTTCGCTGAATGACAGCAGAACATCCCTGGCAGAGCCTGGGATGGAGCATTGCTGGAGGGGGTGGCTGGGTACGGATGTAGTGTGTGCATTGCAGCGGGAGCAGAGCAGCCCCTAGAGATCGGGGGGCTAAGCTGCCAGCTAATGTTAGCTGTTGTTTCTTCCTTGGAGTTCAGGGAGGTGGGAGGATTTACACCGGTCAGAGGAACGCGGCTTAGGTTTATTTACCCACACAGGCCTGTGCAGCTGGATGCTGGGTCGCCACTTCGTGCTAAGCCCCTTTCCCCCCAGGCCTCTGAACTGTGACTGCTCTGAACCCAGCTTGTCTGGGATGCAGAATAGGCACCGCCAGCCCAGATGCAGCTTGTTTCAATAAAGGCTGTGCGTTTTGGAGCCCCGAGCTCTGGGCTGATCCCTGTTGCTGCATGCAATACATGGGCCATTGGCCTTTCTTGTGCATGTGTGCAGGAAGCTCAGCCTCCTGTATGGGTCATGCTGCCTGCGATAATGGGGTGCTGCAGGAGGAGTACGCTGCAGCCCATGGGATACTTCCATGGTAATAGCCTCTCTGCTCTTCGAGCCAGTGGTGTCCCTGTGCAGTACCTTTCCTGGGTGGTTCAAGTGCAGAATCCTACCTAGCAAATACGACATCTGCTTTGATTTCAGGGGGGTTTGGGGAGTTAAGTAGTGTTTAGTAGAGGAATGTTGCAGACTGATGCACGTAGGTACGAGCATGTCTTTGGTAGTGATTGCTTTGCTCTGTGAGTAGTTCCACAGTAGCTTTAGTGACAGAAGGCAAAAGGCAATGCAGAGGTGACAGAGCAATGCTTGCAGGCTGATCTACGCCCTCGGTGATGAACCACAGAACTGGTAGGACCCTCGCTGGCTTTATCTGACTGTCCTAATGCCATAGACCAGCAGCAGTCCCAGAGGCTGTTGCAGGCATGTGCTGTTCCAGGTCACCTTGGAGGGCTCTGCTCCCTTGGCACCAATGGCAGAAGTCCCTTGGACGTCAGCAGTACTGTCATGCTGTGTTTTGTGGCAGCTGGGTCTGACATTGGGGCCAAGGCAAGTGAACGATCTGTATCAGTTCTGCCACCATTAGCAGGGTGCAAAGCTCAGCTCTGAGCTCAACGCTTTTGTTGGAATTGAGCCTTCTGTAAGAGCTGAGCTGGAGCCTTTGGCCACAACACTTAAAAGACACCGGGTCTGTTCAGTTTGTGCCTGCCACAACAGGAGGTGTCTCAGATCCATGCTCCAAGAGCGCTGACTCCTACAGATGCGCTTCTGGAGTGGGAGCTCTGGGGAATTTCAGCTGTCTGTGGTGCAGCTGAAACCAAGCCAGATGCTGCCATCATTGCAGACATGGCTTGGTGACAGCACCCGTGGCTTTTAAGAGTTGTAGTGACAGTTAGTGGATGGTCTCACCTCCATGTGGGCAAGAGACTGTTTTTGTGGAGATAGAAAGGACCTTTAGAGTAGTAGCATCACAGTAGTTAGTATGCCCATTCACAGTGCATGGTGGTTATTAATTGTGTTTAGAGGCACCATCAGGGTGCTTGGAGCTGTGTAAAGATAAATGAAGTTAAAAGCCCTGCTCTAGAGATTTTACAGGCTCAACCCAATCCCCGCGGATGGCATCCAGGCTGGATGGCTAATCCACAGGGTCTCTATGGAGGACATTCTGCTCACCAGGTCTTGGAAAGGCCTCTTGGGAGACGATGGGACAGAAGTTTTGTTACACAAGAACTCAAGAGCAGGTGATGCTGTGACTACACTGAGATTTTGACGAGCGTGGAAAGACACCTGGGTACTGGCAGCATATGTGCACTTCGCAATGGACTGTTACACCGTTTGCCACGTGAGCTGTGCACTTCTTACCCACGTGCATTTATGCAATGTGCAACTCTTCCATGTCCCATTCAGTCATGAAGCTGACAGCACTTGTGCATATTAGCACCGCTGTCCCCTGGGGCTGTCCATTGGGCATGAAGAGAAGAGCAGAAGCTCGCTTTCTGCTGCGTACCCAGACCTCGCTGCTCTGGACAGGAGCTGCTTTTGTAACACCAATTGATTTTCTGTGTGTGCAGTGAATAAAAAGACCATTCTACCTCTGGAAAGAGCCACTGTGATTTCTCAGACTCTAAATGTTGTAGCAAAAACCCCTGACTTTCTATATGGAAGGCAGGAGGTCACTCAGAAAATACTTCTCCAATGAGCTTCTCACAGGACCTGAAGAGTCCAACCTCATTTCATATTCGGGCATTTCCTCCTTAGGCTGAGCCCTGGGAAGCTCAATTTATCTTTGTCATTTTTTCCTCAGGAAAAAAAAATATCCACTGTCTTCAGGGAAGGATTTCACTGAAGTGAAGATATCAAGACCTGGTCCATAGCCATGTGAGAAAGAGAACGCTCTAGCACAGGGCTGCCAGAGATCCTGATCTTCAGAAGGTCAGTGGAAACCAGAGGCTCTTGAGACCTCTCGTAATCAGGCCATGCTTAGAAACAGTCATATTCCAGCCAGGGCTGAACATCTTTCTGGAAATGGGTCTCAGCTGCAAAGGTTAGGTCTAATACTGAATTTTCTCTGTGGTTTTGATTTTGGCCCATCTCTCTTCCTCTGTCCCAGGCTGCTTTAAATTAATCCTCTGACAAAGCACATCTTTTAGGTGATTTCTCTCATCTCCTGCTGGAGGGGATCTAAATAGTAGTTAGCATATCTTGAGATCTGGGTCAAATATGCTGTGTTATCCCATGCTTCCTTGTCACAGCAGGCTGAATGTTTCAGGAATGGGAGGACACAAGCACCTCCACCAGACCTCGGGGTGCCAAGTGCATTTCAGGAGGTTGGACAAATGCTTGGGCAAATCATCTTCCAGCTCAGCCTTTGTTGTTCTGCCCTCCTGGGAGGAGTGAGGTTGGATGTGATACTCACTAAGGCCATTTGTTCCTTGCAGCCATAACCACCTCCTGCAGCTGTGTTTTACCTAGGGTTAGGCTCTAAAAAAAAAAAGTCCTTAATATTGCAGGACATACAGGAAAGGGGTATGAGCAATTTGCTACTAACTATGCAGTTGAAATCTCCAAGTGATGGAGGTGGAGGCTCCACACACAACCATGATGGAGGCACATCCACTTTCCTCTTTGTGGATGAGTAAAACCCTGGGGTGGGAATAACTCACCCCAGTACAAAGTATTGTCAGTACCTACTGTGTCTTTCCTACAGTGAATCACTTGCACTACAGCTGAATGTTTGTCCGTTCTTGTTCTTTGTTTTGTCCTGCTTTTTCTTTGTGAACTGTATTTGGTCTTGTTCATTAGGCTTCTAGTGTAATGTGTGTTTTTAGAGCAATAAAATGTGGCAGCTTTTTGTACAAAACATCTGGCTCTGCCTCTTTCAAAGTCCTTAAGTACATGAGACTCATCTGGGAAGCTGCAGGCTGCTGTGGTCCCCTTGTCACAGTCCTAGTCTGCCTCTCCCATCCCACCCACCTGCAGCTCCCTTCTCTGCAAATCAAGGCAATGTCTTGCAGTTGGAGGCAAAACTGCTTTATTCTTGCAACTACATGATGAACTTTTGCCAAAATGGCTACAGCTGTTAACTCTGTTCCAGCCAAACCCTGGGGCTCTCAGGCTGCTTGGGTGGCTGCTGAGCAAAGGACAAAGCACAGTCTCTTGTCCACAGCCACATGTTCTATTTTCCAGGACATCTTTATCTCCAGCCTGGCATGGATTACCTGGTCCCAGACATTGGGTTGACGTGTGTTACCCAGAGAGCAAGAGGTAGTGTTGAATGACAGGAAGAGAAGGTAAAGTTCCAGTTGGCAACTTCTACATCCAAAGCAAGATGGTCATTGCTACCCGTTCCTCTCCTATTGCCTTCACAGAGAGCTCCAGCCTCCGCCTCCAGCAGCACAACCATTTTCTTTGTTGCTCTTGAGCATGTGGACTGGTGGCCTGGCATGGCTGGCAGATGGCAGCTCCTACCTCATGAATGACCTCCGGCCAGTCCTGAAGAAGGCCTCAATCTGTTCCAGGGATCTGCCTTTGGTTTCTGGAACACAGCAGCCTGTGAAAAAGATGTTCCCAGCGCAGATGACAGCGAAGAATAGGAAGGGCACCTCGAGGCCGAAGGCTTCCTGGAAAGTGGGATGGAAAGCAGACATGAGCTGGTGCAGACAGGGTCTGAGAAGGGTCTGCCAGACACCCTCCTGGAGCAGTACCCACCACAACCCGGAGGAAGAACTGGGTCAGGGTGAAGGCTGTCAGCCAGCTCACAACGACACAGAGGCCCGAAGCCACCCCACGGGCTTTCAGAGGGAGGATCTCCGACATCAGCAGCCAAGTGATGGGGCCCCAGCCCATGGCATAACCTGCAGGGGAGGAGGGGTAAGGTGATGCTGTTGAGGCTTCAAAGACCCCTGGGGACTGCAGAAGAGCCCGTGCAATCCTGCCCTGCTCCCGCATCAATCATTATTCCCCTCCCCCCCATACATGCTCTGTCAGTCCTCAAAGTGACTTCACATGCTATCTTTCTTGGTCTTCCTGGGACATCTGCCTGCCTTCCTGGGACATCTGCCTGCCTTCCTGGGACATCTGCCTGCCTTCCAGCTCCAAGCCCAAATCTCTTTGCTCTGTATCACCCTGCCTCGGATGAGAAACATCCCCCAGGCTGGTACCCAGCCCTGTGCTGTGGGTCCTAGGTTCTCACTCTCTGCACCTACCCATTATGAAGAACATGGTTGCCAGGAGGGGGATGAGGGTGATGTAGTTGGTCGGCTCAGCAGGAAGGTTGGCAGAGCTCACCAGGGTCTTGTTGGCAATGGTGCCATTCTGAGAAACTGGCACGAAGTGGATATAAAACCCCATGGTCAGGTTGGAGGCCAACATGACACCAGCTGTGGAGAGATGCAACAGCATAGAGGGTGAGCAATCCCCTCTGTGGCGAGGGCCGAGCTCCCAGGAACACCTCTGCTCAGGAGCTGAGCTACCACCAAAGGCAAGAGACCTCCCCACTCCCAAGTTGTGTACGACTGAAGTTTCCACTCCTGCACATTTGCAGAGCTCCTGGAAATCCTTCAAAAAGAGCTTCCCTTGCACACCAGTGGGAGAGAGAGACATACCCGATACAAAAAGAAGAATCTTCCTCCCAGCTTTATCCATCGACACGGCAGCGATCACCACCGAGAACAGACGTACCAGGCCAACGAGAGCTGCGTCATACTCTGGTTTCTACAACGGCAAAAGCAGTGGGGAAGCTGAGATGAGAGAGCCAGGGAAAGGGCAGGTTTCGACATGGGTTGCCTTGACTCTGGCTGATGCCTTTGTCAATGTTATCATCCTATAATAAGAGACCAAAGAAGAGCCTGAAGCTCAGAGGAGAGCTGGGCAGTGGGACCAGTCCTACTCCCCATCCTCATGCAGCCTTTTGCAGTGCAGGTGCTTGGCCATCGCTGCCAACCAGGTGCTTTAAAAAAGGCTTCAAAGTTGGGGTGTTAGAGCTGCAGGTGATTTGGAGCATCAGGCACCATCACTGAAGATGGAGCAATCCGAGCACGGGCCAAGCCCCAGGGCTCACCAGGATGACAGATGTTTTCTTGAATATTGACTGCAGGTACACGAGGACACAGGTGACACCGGAGAGCTGCTGCAGGAACCTCATCCCCACTGCAATCAGGATGGGCTTGTAAATGAAGGGGTCCTTGATCTCGGCACAGGAAACCCGTCGGCTCTGGAGGGGACAAAGCCAGAAAACTGAGGTGTTACCACCTCTGGGCTCCACCGCGGCACCCAGAAGATGGCTCAGGAGTTGCCCAGAGGAAGCTGGACTTTGCAGTTATCACGTTACATCTCCCCCATGCTGGAGGTGAGTGTCCTCACCTGCTTCCTCACACTGTCCTTGATCTGCTCATACTCCCGGGCATAGTCTGTGTCCTTGCCCCGCAGCCAGCACAGCGACCCCATGGCCTCATCTTCCTTCCCCTTGGAGAGCAGGAACCGGGGCGAGTTGGGCATGAAGCAGAGCAGGATGATCATCGTGAGCACGGGCACCTCTCCTGCGACCGCCAGCCAGCGCCAGTCCAGGACGAGCCCTGCTGGAGCAGCACTGTTAGGAGGGGAGTCCTGGCCTTACTTCTACATGGGCACCCCAACAGTAGAGATTTAATAAATCCAGAGTAGGGAAAAATAATCCCCAAAACCAGAGGGAGATTTTCCCATGGTTTTCTCCTAGCAAAGAAGCATTTTCAGCTGTTGTTCAATACGGGGAAATTCCAGCAAACTCCCCCAGATCTTAGAGGATCCAGCAAGATCCTGCAGCAACTGAGGCACACGCTGGCAGGAGATGCATATGCAGTTCATCATGTGCTGCCCTTCAGCCGTGATGAAACCTTGGCAGGACCCAGGTCTGCAGGCACGGTGATGGCCACGGGTCCGTGGGGGTTATGGATTCATCCCTCTGAGCACACACACACTCAAGTGTGGGTTTATGCATGGGCGATCCTGTGCAGCCCCCCTGTGCGCACCCATGGTGGTGGTTGTAAGCTGGCTGTGAGGGGAAGGAATCCATCAACTTGCTGAGAAAGTTGTCTAAAATAAACTCCCCTAAGCTCTTGCCGAGGGTTTCCTGCCCTCCGAACACTGAGATACTTGCCCAGTGCATACAGGATGAGGGAGCCCAGCACTGCCATGATCTGAGGACAAGCACCCAGCATGCCTCTGACCCCAGGGTGGGAGATCTCCGAGATGTAGACCTGGAGCGAGACAACACACACTTAATGGAGCTGCAATATACAGCCATCACCACCAAAATCTGTCCTCTGTCACCTCACAGTCATCTGCTGCAGCCGGGGGAAACCCAAACTGCTGGGAAACTGCCCTCCCAGGGTGGAAACCTGACCAGTCGCGTGGCACGAGCTGGTCCTGGCAGGCGGAGAGGACAGCCTTGCAGGCACCGCCGCTTCCCTCCCTCGCTCCAGTGCAGGAGAAGTGCTCCAGCGGCACGCTCAGACTCCCATCACTGGAAAGATGTACCCCAGGGTTACTCAATTCTTTTCTTCCCCTCTGCATACAACACAGGGTCAGCATTCAGTAAACATGGGAGGAAATAACTGCTGGGAAGAGCAGGGCAGGGATCGAAGACCCGCCTTCCCCTTTCTGTGGGCGAGAAAGTCCAGCACTGTGGGGGCAGCTCGGGCTGGCCATGTCAGGGCTGGTAACCCAGTGCATCCTCCCCATCCCCAGCCACATCCCTGGAGCTCTGCTGATGTCTCCAAAAAGCAGCGGGATGCCCCAGGCTCAGCTATGGCACCCCTGTCTCCTGCCATACAAATCCTCGGCAAGCTCCCTCCCATGGCACGTTACCGGGATGGAGGCGGACGTCACGCCGCCGGCGTAGCCCGTCAGCACACGGCCCAGCAGCAGCATCCCGATCCCCTGGGCACCGGCCATCAGCGCATATCCCACGGCGGAGGGCACCGCCGAGAACATGATGCTCAGTTTGCGGCCCAGGCGGTCATTGAGGAACATGGCGCTGAGGCCCCCCGCCGCCGCTCCCAGCGTGAACACCGACTGCGGGGAGACACAGAGAGGGGCCTCAGTGGGTCTGGGCTCCCCCCGCACACCCACTCTCTCTGCCCCCCACCCCTGGCAGGGACAACCCCCGCTCCTTACCCCAAACCAGGATGCTGTGTGCTGGTCCAGCCTCAGCGCAGGGCTGGGGTGAGCCTCCAGAGCCGGGATGACGGGCGAGGGGTAAACCAGGGCGAAGCCGAAATTGAAGTTCCCGAGGACAGCGGCAAACACAGCCAGGTAGAGCCGCTTGTTGTGGAGGCTCCTGAGGGAGGGACGGAGCGAGAAGGATGTGTTGGGTGCCTTTATCGCACCCGGCAGAAACTTTAACTCTGTCTTGTGGTTTCCCGCAGCCTTTGCTGAGGCTCTCGTGACACCCTCAGAGGGATTTTCCTGGGGAATGGCCCTGCACGGTCCCAGGCTGGTGGGGTTTCTCCGAGCAGAGCAGCAGCTGCTCCTGCCGTGTGGCGGGGGGCGAGAACCCGTCCCCCCCGAGCACCGCTGACGCTTTCCTTTGCGCCGGGCGGTTTTCAGTGGGTTCAACAAACTGACAAAAGCAGAAGCTGCAGCCGGGCGGCACCACGGACCCATCCAGCAGCTGGCTTGTCCCAGCGGGGCAGGGAGGGGGTTCCTTCAAGGCCCCTGTGCGCCCCAGCAGGACCTTATGCCCCCGCAAGAGTCAAAGGCCCAAAAACATGCACACCCTGGGCAGGATAAGACCCCACCTCAAGGCAACCCAGGAATGACAGCAGTATGAAGCATCTCTTCCGCCAGCTTCCCCCCAGCCCAGTGCTCATGGGACAGGGGGCACAGCCCACCCCGCAGCCAGCCCCACGGCCCCAGCCTGGCCCTTACCGCAGGTACTCCTTGTCAAGCCTCTTCACAGCGCTCTCGGGGAAGGTCCGATACGAGGAGCTTGTCTTCCTCACGAGAGGCTCCCGCACGCTCGGCTCCATGGCAGTGCCGTGGCCGGTACCCGTGGTGATGCGGGTGCCGCTTCGCTTGGGGCCAGATGCTTGGGGCTGCCTCCCGGGGACAGGGAGGAAGAGGCAGCTGAAAGCGAAAGGGGAGAGGCTGCCTGGCGTTGCCTAATCAGAGAAATCTGTGCCTCGTGGGCTTGCGCCCGGCTGGCCTCTGGGGAGGAAACTGGGGGGGGGCCGGAAAACCAGCAGGCAAAGAGACACGGGGAAATGGTGGTGCCCTGCAGCCTTCACCCCGCACCCACCCAGCCCCTGTCCCTCCCAGACCCCGCCAACACCAAAATCCATCACTGCAGCGGCACTTACGGGGATGATCCTTGCAGAACCGTTTCCACCAGCAGAAATGTCCCTTTGCTAAGGTCACGTCTCTCCCCTCAAGGAACCGGTACCAGTTAGAGTAGCCAAACACTGCTTCTATTCACAAGGGAAGGTTGGACCTGCGTGAGCCTCCACAGCCACCCTGGGAAAGGGTTTTCAACACAGACCACAGCTGAGAAAGAGGAAGGAGTGGAAACAAGAGGGAGGTGAATACAGAGGGGGTGCAAGGAGCAGGTGAGGGGGATGAAGAGCACTGATGAGGATGGAAAAAGGGAGGGTGGCATCTCTGCTGCATTGGGCCCAGCTGCTGGGGGCACTGGGCTGTCCACGGGTGCCTTTGCCCCCTCACCCTGATCCCCCAACCCCACAGGGCGCAGCAGGCAGCGTTGTGCTGGGGCACCTGCAGGTCCTGGGGGTCTGCAAGGTCCAAACTCACCCTGTAGGAAAAGGGGGGACACACCTACCAGCTTTGCACTTGGATTTAGTTAGCAAAAGATGTCTTTCCCTAAGCTACTGTAGTGCTCCTCTTGTTTCCATCATTCACCTTAGTCCTTGGTGCTTTTGGGACCACCTGGATGGTTTATGCACTCCCAAGCCTGCCTGGGAGCCCTAGTGAGGCTTTGGTGTCAGCCAGGACCCACTACACTCTTCCCTCTGTGCAATCTGGTTCCCTTTCTGCAACCACCAAGTGCCTCATTTAGTGTCTGATCGATGCTGGGGATTTACAGCTGACTCAGGCACTCGGGGCTGTGATTTCTCTGTGGGAAGAAAGGTCATGGAGCAAGAGGACATCAGGGCGGCAGGCCAGCTCACCCCAAAACTTTCCAGTGTCACACTGGTCCAAGCAGGGATATCACAACAGCCTCCAGCCAACCTGGAGCTGGTCCCTGCACCCTGGGCACCCCCTCCATCAGCAAATGCCATCGGTAACCTCCCTCATGCATTTTTCTCTGTGCATCTGGCCTAGCAGTGCCTGTTTGCTCCCACAGTGGCAATGCTTTGTGAAGGTCATGGCCCTGCATGGGGCAGCAGGGGCCAGGGAGCATCGCTGCTGGTTGCATCTTGCAAACCAAGGAAAACCTGCAAGTGAGCGGCCCTAGGGAATTTGAAGAGAAAGGATGAATACGGTGAATTTGCAGCATCCTTCCTCTTCAAATTCCCTAAGGCCAGTCACTGAGAAAGTTATTCTTTATCCCCTCTGCCCCTCCCAGGACTCAGCTTTTTCCCAAAACCAGGTATACCGAGTCTCTGCAATGGAATGTTTGCCATGTTCCACCCCAAAGCAGCTGCCTTTAAGCACTACGAGTTAAAAAAGGGGCCCCCAAAACAAGATGCTGTAGTAGAGGGAGGTCATACTGAGGGTGGAAGGCTGTGGGGTGGTGCTGCTGGGGCTGGTCCAGGTGAGAAGTGGCTGCAGGTGCTGAGCACAATGGTGCTCACTGAAGAATGTGGCTGCAAGGTCTCCAGGGGCTGAATCTCAGAGTCACAGAACGGCGGGGGCTGGAAGGGCCCCCTGGAGCTCCCCCCGTCCAGCCCCTGCGTGAGCAGCACCCCCAGAGCAGGGGCACAGGACCGCGTCCAGGCGGGGTGGGAATGGCTCCAGGGAAGGAGACTCCACAGCCTCTCTGGGCAGCCTGGGCTGCTGCTCTGGCACCCGCACAGCAAAGGGGTTTGGCCTCAGATTTCAGTGGAACTTCCCGGGTTCCAGCTTGTGCCCGGTGCCCCTTGTCCTGTCGTCGGGCACCGCTGAGAAGAGCCCAGTCCCACCCTCCTGACACCCGCCCTTCAGATCCTGATAAGCACTGAGGAGATCCCCCTCAGCCTTCTCTTCTCCAGGCTGAACAAGCCCAGGTCTCTCAGCCTTTCCTCCCCAGGGAGATGCTCCATCCCCTGAGCATCCTTGTGGCTCTGCGCTGGCCTTGCTCCAGCAGCTCCCTGTCCTTCTGGCACTGGGGGGCCCAGCACTGGACACAGCACTCCAGATGCGGTCCCAAATGCAGCTGAGGTTGCTTCAAGGTAAGGGCTTTTCTCTTTTTCCTCCCCGATCCTTGTTTTTGCCATACGTATATCTAGCAAGTAGGAAGCTGTGGGCTTACTGGTAAGTTATCTCTGGCTCTTTCTGTTGTGGAGCTGCTTTGGCTGCTGGTTTTTGGCACTGTGATGGGGCTGAGCGTGCTGCCCCATGCAGGGTCGTGACAGCTCTGTGCTTGTGCTTCTCAGAGAGGTCTGTGTGCCAGGTTGTGGGTCCCTGCTGGGAGCGATATTGCTTCAAGCAAAGGTGTGAAACCTGCATCTTGTGTCTGTGGTGTGCTTGGGGGAGAGTGGAAGGAAGGCTCCTGTGCGTGTTGATGGGGCTGTTGCTCTGTTGTCTGCGCATCCTTTGAATGTTCACATCCTTCAAAGTCAAGGGCTGGGAGCTTCCTGCTTGCAAAGGTGAAAGCTGAAGCAGGGAGAGACGATGTGTCCTGATGGGGTGTGGGGAATTGGTAGCAGTGCTGGGCGCTGACCTGGCTGTGCAGTCTGGTGGCTTGGGTGGGAGAAGATGACTCAGAGTGGGCTACCATGAAATGGCCATCTGCGTGCAACGTCTTTTGTTAATTTAGCTGCCTCCCTTCAGTTGTTTCTGGAGATCAATGTGGCATCTAGTGAGGGACTTCAGAAAGCAGGATCTGCATCTCCCCTCTGTCCCAGGGCTTTGTCCTAGGAGCAGGGGTGCTGCACCCCAGGCCCTGGCATCTCCTTGGGGTCAGGTTGTGCTTGGGTGCACAGGCTGGGTGCTGGGTGGTTGGGAGTAGCCTGTTGCAGCCCCTGGGACCCAGCAAAGCAAGCCTAGGACCCAGGACCTGCTCTGCTGCCGCAGTGGGGTGAGCCTGGCTATGCTGGTGTGACCCCAGCATATGGGTGCACAGGGCTGGAGCACCGAGTGCCAGCTCCTGCCCCAAAGGGGCTATTGCCTGTGTCTGATTTATTTCTTGTCCTTCTGGCTACAAAGCAACTATTAACTGAAGAGTAGTCAAGCCCATAAATGTGCGTTAGCTGGTTTTGTTTTATTTATGTGATAATTTAATTATCAAGGTTTTTCCCTATATAGCTCTGTTTGTGGGAAGCTTTTGGAGGAGAGCAGGGTGACATAGTGCAGGGAAGGCTGGTGATGGCTGCTGTGTTTCCTGGGCTGGGAGTGGTGTTAGGATGGGGCTGGGACCCTGCTCCGGGCTGGGGGTGCCTCCTCGGCACGTGGCTACTGCACGCACTTGTCACAGACATTGCAGAAGGATGTGGTATCTGTCCTAAACCTGAAGCCACTTGGACACGGGACAGAGAGGAGTGCTCACCCCAACCTTCCCCCCGTATATTTGGGGAGAAAAAATATATTGGAAAGGAGCAGTGAGCCAGAGCAGTCAGATCTCCCTGAAACACGAAGGGTTATCCAGTTTCTGTGCAGATTTGTCAACTGCTTCAAACAGGAAATTACTTCGTGTCTTGAAAAACCTCCAAGCACCTGTAATGCCGGGAAGCATGGGGGAGCCAGCACCCGCACTGGTCTCGGCTTGGGAAGCTGGGGCTGAGCCCCCAGGCAGGCCCATCCCTCGGTGTGCAGGGGGATGGTGTCCTCTGGAGGGAAGCGGGGGGTTCCCTCAGGTGTGGTATAATGGGTCCCTGCACTCGCTTTTGCTGAGCAATGTGTGGGGCATCACATCTCTGCTCTGCCCTTGATGATTTCTTTCTAAAAGTGCTGGGTTGGTAAGAAATAAAGAACCCACCGCCCTGTCCCTGCTCCACATCTCTCCTGGGACTCCTCCTGACTTTCTGTAGGTCCTACCAAAACACACGACAGGTAGGTAAGGTGAAAGAAGGCTCCGCATCAGCGATGTCTGCAGTGGGCTGTGCTTGGCCATCAGCACGGGGAAGGGGCTCCTGCCCCGCTCCCCACCTCTGCGGCACCTGACGGGGCTCCAGGCACTCGAGGGTGAACTGGGGAGGAATGAGGGACTCACTTTAGGAAAGCAGCAAACCAACCCATGGCTGATTAAAGGGCAATCTGGTTTTGCTGAGAGCTGTTGGCTGCCTCGGCCAGCATGATGCATTGCTCCAGCTCAATAAGACCTTCCTCCTCCTCTGACAGCTGTGCAATAGATCACGAACATATGCAAAAAAATAAACTGCATCAAAGCCACTTGGCAACTTAACTAACCCAATTCATAAATTAATTTCTAGTCCTCTTGTAAGGGAGAAATCAGTCACTCCTCAAGGCTATTTGTCTCTATCGCTCATCTGGCCACATCCTTTCATAAATCTCCCCCGTAAGTCTGAACTGGTGATTGCTGGGTCAAGCTGTAATAATGCTCAGGGGCAGCCCTGGGGATGGTTTGCCCTGGACTGGGGCAGGGCTGCTTCTCTCTGCATCACCTGCATCCCATGAGGCTGTAGCAGAGCTGGTGTTTTGCAGCACGGTGCTGCTCTGTGGGTGCACGTGGGTGATTTTGGGGAGCACATGGTCCCCTCTGGGGACCCCTCAGGGCAGCGCAGAGGTATGATGGTGAACCACCTCCTTGCAAAACGTGGGTGAATGGATAGTGCTGGGTTTCCAGAGCTGTGCAAGGGATGGCCAGTGACTGCAGGGTGTTGGGGGCATGCAGATGGAGGGTGGGTGCTTGGTGGGGGCCTGCACCAGGCTGGGTACACCCCTGCGGCGCGGGGCTGGAGGAGTCTGAGCCCAGGAGGCAGCTACGGCTGCTCCCTCTGCAGCTTTCCAAGACCCCATGGCTTTGCAGAATGGTGCCTTGCACCCCCGGCTCCAGAGGGGCATCGGTGCCTGGAGCCCCACGTTAGCTTTTCCAACTAGGCAGACAGAAGTTGGCTTTTCTCTGCTCTACCCCTCGCCCCACTCCCCCCTTGTAGAAAAAAATCACCACCTTTTCAGGCTGCCATCTGTTTATTTTGTTGGACTCGGAACTTGCTGAAATGTCTTTCGATGGATGAAGCAACGCAGAGTAGAAGAACAGAGCCTGGCAGGCTGCATGGTGAGTGGAAAATAGTTTTTTGGGACTTTCTGGAGTTTGAAGGCCCAATGATGGATGTGCATGCGAGGGATGGTAATGGCTTTGTAAGTATCAAAACACAGAGCAAAAGAATAACTCTGCCTAATAGACTGAGAAATGTATGTCGGACAGGATCCGCTCTGCTCCGACACGGGCAAGAGCGGCGGTGCTGAATGATGAAGTGCTGCAGGCCTCGGGAGCAGAGGCTTGTATTGGTTTAATGTATTGGAAAAAGCGGTACAACTAGTTTTGAAAAGATATTAGATACTTGCTATGGATGTGTTGGAAAAGGCTGCATCTCGTCTCAAAATGAGTCTCAAGGAGACCCGTTGTGTTTGCAGTGATCTGTTTGAGGGGCTCACAGCCGCCCGTGGCTCTGACCGACCTGCTGTCCCTGTGCTCCCCTCTCGCTGCCTTCCCCCGCTGCTTCTGGTATCCGGACCTATGGACAAAAGCGATGGTTTTATGTGGATATTTTGTGGGGATAAATATTTGTCTGTCAGCAATGCTAGGTCAGAGCATGATTTCTCATGTGCCATTTGGAAATGACATTTCTAAACAAAATTAGAATTTCCCATTGAGGGTTTTGTTGCTTTGTAAGTTGGAAAAGGGTTGAATTTGGGGGGTTTCTTGCCATGCAAATGGAAGACTTGTTCATCCCCCCATGCTCAGAGCAAGCGGTTTTGGTGTCCCGTTTCCAACCTGGCTAACCCAGAAGCCAGGATGAGCTGGAAGACAGGTGTGTGACCTTCAGCTGGGTATGAGATTTACCAAAAGTGGGATGTTTTTTCCGGCTTGCGGGGCTTTTCAGTTCGCGTGAACCTTTGTGGCCCACAACTTCCAGTGCCCAGAGGTACAGGGGAAACCCGGACAGTGGATAAAAAGGAGATGTGGGGGCAGACTGCAGGTTTACAGCCCTTCCCATGCAATGCGGTGGCTTCATCACTCGCTGCATCTCCTGCTGCAGCTCTGGGTGGCCGCTGGCCCGGGCCGATGTATGCGAGCAGTGTCAAGGCAGTGCAGGGCCACGCTCTCCTGGAGCCTGAATTTCCCCAGGGCTGTGGCGGCTCCTGGGAGAGGGAGGGACCAGCGGCGCTCAGAGCGGGTCCCCCGTGGTCCTTACGCCCCATGGATCTGTGTCTGGCCTTGCTCGGATGATGCGGTTGATCTTTATGCAGGGACATGAAAGCAGGGGCTGAGCATCCCCAAGGGTGCTGTGCTTTCGGACGGGCCAGCCCTGGGAAACAGCTCAGGTTTTCCACAAAATCCAGCACTGGGCAGGATGAGCTGGGACGTGGTTGCAGCTGCCTCCAGTCGGGACAAGCCCCGGCGGCTCTCGGTGCCCCGGTGCCGTGCCGGGATGGGGCTTGGGTGGTGTGAAGCACTGGTTGCTCGTGGGGATGGGTGAACACTCGGTGAGCACAGGGCTGCACCGCAGCGGCTGAGGCAGCCTGCGTGGAAATACAGCCGAGCCTCGCGAGGCTGAGGGGGTGTCTCTGGGGCAGGCTTATCCCCCCCGGAACCCAGTGGCTTGGGTTGCCTGCAGCCTTGGGAGGACGGTTCTGCCATCACCTGGCTCAGCTCACTCCAGAATATAGCCACAGGGGCTAAAAATAGAATTTAAAGAACAAGCACACAGAAGTTTCCTTTCTGAAATATCCCATATATCCAGAGCCCTGTTAAGGCACCAACAAGGTTTTTGACCCCCTGTGTTGGTTGAGAGGTGGCAAGATAAATAAAACAACTTTGAAGAAGAATTTTTTTTTAGGAATTTTTTTTTTTAGTGTTCTCTGTTCAACGCCATGGGCTGCTGGGACAGGCTCTTAAGCGGCGCCTCTTGCAGTGCCACAGCCTGGGTTTTTTTTGGATCCCCCTTCCTTTGCTATGGGCATTTCTGCTGGGTATTTGAAATGAAGCTGCTTTTTCTCTGATGGCAAGGAATGGATTTCTTTATGCCTTGGGACACAAATCCCCCCTCTCCAAATTCCTGAGAGCTGCTGCCGGCTCCTTCCTTGGCTCTGTGTGGTTTTTTCCTGGTTAATAGGCTTTTTTAAAAAAAAAAAAAAAAGGAAAAAAAAAGGGCAAAACAAAACATATCATTTCCTTGATTTAATGTGAGCCAATTATGGCTCACAGGCTGTTAACTTCATCACCGCTTCTTCCAAGAAAGACCTTGGTAAAATAAACCACCACGCCGGCAGAGCGGAGCAGAGCTGGCAGCCGTGCCGGTGCGCCGGGACCTGCTGTCGGGCTCCGCGTGTGACCGGCAAAGCCTCGGCTCGAGCCACGGCATTTTATCCTTCCCCCAGCTGGAAAAAAAAGCTAACAGCTCTGTCACACACATGCCCGCTAAAATATCCAACCACTTGTTGTACATCTGCTGATGGATACCAACTGGAAAGGAGATTAGGGCTCAGACTCCCGCGCTGGGCTGTCTGCCCCTCCTAATGAGGAACAGATTGGAGCCCTCGCCGTCGCTCGAGCGCGGCACGCTGCCTCCAGCGCCCGGCAAATGGCAAAATCAGGAGGGCTGGGGCAGCCGGCGGATACCAGCGTGTGGGCCAGTGTTACTGAACTGTGCCAGCAGCCAGGCATAGCCGGGCCCAGGGCTTGGGTGTGGATGCTGTGTGGGGTGCTGGGGGGTTTGCAGTGGGATGCCGGGGTCTGCAATGAGCTGGTGGCACCCCGGGGGTTGGGGGGCACCTGAGTTGATGCACGTTTGCAGTGCGGACTGGCATGGGGTACCAGGGATGCTCTGTGGAATGCTGCGTTTCCCCCAAGAGGGCCCTTGCCCCTGTGCTGTCCTGCCCGATGCCCCCAAATCACAGGGAGGCACACATCTGGAGGCAGGATCTGACCCCTGCGACCTGGGCACCGCTGGCTTGGGGACCTGGACCCAGATGATGCCCAGCCACAGTGAAATCCTGCATGGGATGCATCACCTCTTGCGTGGCCTTTCCCAACCCCTTTGCCTTAGGAAGAAAAAAATGCTTGTGGCATTTAAAAGCACCTTGTGGCTGTCCCCAGGAGCAGGGCGCAGGGCCCCGTGCTCTCCCTCAGCCACAACCCTTGCCCGGTGGTTTTGCACGCTGGCTGTGTTCGAGGCGGTTGCATCGCCGTCTCCTGAATTGCTCCATCCCTTGGCTGGGGGCCAGCACAGGAATGTTAACATTTTTCTGCAGCTAATTCGGGGCCTTGGGCAGACCCGGCGCTGCCTTCTCCCTCCCTCCCCACCGCTGGCGCTTGTTTTATTTTATGTTTCTTTTCAGCGGCAGTTGAATTGAAAATTAAGATGTGCTGGAACCTAATCCCAAATAAAAATGCCAGCGCGTTCCCTGGAGGGCCCTTGGTTTAACCTCTGAGGCGGGCAGCGCCGCACCAGTCGCGCAGCTCTGCGTGCGGCTCGGCCATGGGCATGCCGTCCCTGTCCCCATCGCAGGGCTGGGAGCAAGGGCAGAGGGAAACCTGGCTCCTTCCCTTTGGCAAAGCGCTTTCCACTGGCGGCGGGGTGGGATTCCTCCTAAATGATTTCCCTCGCGGGGAGTTTGGGGATTGCAGCCGGCAGGGTGCCCTTGCTGAGGAGGATGATGCGCTCTCGGGTCCCATGGGACTTTTGTGCTGTGCATCGTCTTCTGAGAGCCTGCCATTGCCGGCTCCCCGTGGGACAAGGGATGGGGACAAGGCCATGTCTCAGCCGGTGCTGTGACACCGCAGCGGGCAGGCTGGCGACCGGCTGCCATCGACCCCCAGGCACTGGCAGAGAGGAGTGGAATTGCCACGGTCACCTATAAAAAGGCAAAGATGAGCTGGGATTCCCATACAAGGGGAAGAGGAGACAGCTACACCCTTGAAGCAGGAGAATAAGGAGCTTTTTATAAGCCGGTTTTCGCAGGCACCTTTTAACCCATTTATCCTGCCGACAGAAAATCTCGTGGATGAAATTTGGAGTGAAAGCAGAGACCTGAATGCACGTTTCTGCTCCACTGGTGATCTGTTAATGGCATAATCTTGTTACAGCCACCTGTTAGTTCTGGAGTGAATCTTGAGTGTTCCTGGGCAGATATTAATTTATTTTATTGGCATAACAGCGCTCTGCCCCATGATCATGGGGTGTCCCCCAACACCTCAGCCCTCAGTTTCTTTCCTATTCAAGGTCATTGGAAGCAGCACTAAATACTTTTAATTGTTCTTAGATGAAAGTAGCTTTGAGGTTTTGAAGCTCAAGATGCACCAGATGGTCCAGGGCAGGGGCCTTTGGGCCAAGCCTTACATGCATTAAAAAAAAATCTTTATGCATCTCCCTGGCCTTGAGTTTCTCTGAGTTTTGTGAAAATTGGTGGCTGGGTAGAGGAGAAAAAAGCCAATAATGTGTCCCTGCCATGGGGGAAAACCAGCCAGCCTGTGCCCACACCGGGAACCAGCCGGCTGCCACTTTGGCTCCTCTCCCTTCCCACCAGCTTTGCTGTGGATCCTTGGGGGTTTTTTTTTCACTGTATTTTTAAACCCCATGTGGCGTGGGTCCCCCCCAGCCCCTGAACTCTCTCTCACCTGCCTGTACCCAGCGTGGCAGGTAGGAGCAGCCCTGACCCCTCGCTCCCAAAATTCATTTCCCCTGGGAAAGCCTCCCAAGCAGGTTACACATCCCACTGCCCCCCCGGTACTTAATGGGTGAGGATGAGATGGGAATATTTGGGAGTGAGATGGAGCAGGGTTTACATGGGAGAGTGATGGGAGGTGCCACCCCTGCTTGGTCCTTGTCTCATCCCGGGGGCTCCCTGGCTTTCGGGGAGCACTTGCCCGTGTGTCCTGAGCCCCTGGGGCTCTGGCTGTGTCTGGAGAAGCTCATGTGAAACCCATTAAAAGCATAAGGAAGGGGAGCACGACGGTTGGGAATCATTTTGTTTGGGTTTCTAAAACGTGCGCATGAAAACACTGTGTGGTTTTCTGACAAATTTGAAACAGCGCTGCTCAATTCGCTCCAGCACTGCTACTGTTGATCTAGCAGACTGTAAAGCATTTATTGGAGTTGCTTGAGGCGAACTTAAGCATCTGTGGAATAACAAGTCCAGGAAGTAATTGCATTCACAAGGAAAATATTTTTATGTATAATTCAGTGACCCATTTTATAAACATTGCGGTTCCACCTTGGACTTTTTTTTTTCCTTTTTTTTCCCCCTTTTTTTTTTTCATCCGCAGCCTTCCCTATCCAAGCGTCTGAGGTTAGTGAAATATGCGGGGTTGTGTTTGGTGGCTCCGTGTTCGGTAAGGCACGGCGCTGGGTGGGAGGCGGGGAGGAAAGCCCTGGTGCTGCAGCGGGGCTGGGGGTCCGGCTCCGGCTGGGCTCTGGAGGTGGCACCACAGTGCGGGGGACGCCGGCACTGGGCGCTCCGGAGAAGCAAAGAGACAGCGTGGATTGCTCCCACTGAGCTTGGCAAGCGCAGAGGAATTGTTTCGGGGCAAGGACTTTTCTTTCTTCCTTAGCAAACTAGCTTTACAAGATGAGTCATTTACAGCCTGGGTGGCATCATGCTCAGCGCAGGGCTGCAGAGCCCGGGGGGCTCTCTGCACCGGGACGTGCGGCTCCGCGGGTGCCCCCGGCCGCGGTGCCCCTGCGATGCCTCTGTTGAGGGGCAGCGGGTTCACCCCATGCAGAATTTTTCAATTCCTGCAACGTCCAGTTTTTTGGGGTTTTCCAGGGTTTCATTTCCATGCAGTGTAATTGCACACCCCTTCCCACCACCACCTTTCTCAACCCTGGAGCTCCGTTCGCTCTCACAGCGCAGCTCGGGTCAGAGCTGGAAGAGACCTTTTGGAGGGGACTGGCCCATCCTGAGCGCGGCAGCCTGGGCACGGCTGGTTTGGGAACCAGCATTAGATACAGGCCTTTAAATGTAAAAACATAGATGTGCTCTAACAGAACAAAGTTATGAAAAGATAAAGCCACAAAACACCTTATTAAAATCGCACTTAATTTTTGTGGCGTTAATATTGTGGGGTTTTTTGTAGGTGCGCTGGCACCTTAGCCAGGGTAGAGCTGCCCCTCCTGGGGCAGGGGGTGGGATTGATGGCAGGGGAGCTCACTCCCCCTTCTCCCACTTTGCCTGCCACAGATTTGTTGGCATCTTTATCCCTTTTAGGGAATAAAAGTCTGACCCAGTCTGAACAGCAAGAGGCATGTGGGTGTTGTGCTACGAGACCAGCGGGCGCCTCGTGGGTCCCCATCCTCCCTGCAGCGCCGCGGGGAAGCAACTGACCCCCCACAAGTGCCTGTGCTGCTGAGGGGGACCCATCGCTTCCCGCCAGGCAGCGAACCCCCGGCTGTGCACAAGGCATGGCTTGAAGCCAAGCAGTGCTGAAAATTGCAGGGCAAAACTCAAGTCGGAGGTGCCAGGTGGAGCCTCCCCTGCTTTTCCCATTGCTTCCATCACCCCCAAACCACCGTGCCCCGGGTGCAGCCGCCCCCCTGCCCGTGGAGCGGTGATGCCAAGGGCAGCCACAGCCCCGGGGCCAGGCCCCCCTCCAGGAGGGAGAAGAAAACAAATCAAAACAGGCCTGGGAGTAAATATTATCTGAATATAAAGGAACGCGATGTTTCTTCATATGGGTCTAGAATTTCTGCCTTTTAACAGCTAACCTTGACTCAGCCAATATCCACAACATGCAGCCCTGGCCAAAATATGCTGGGCCTTAAAGTACCACAACAGCTGTTTTTCTTGCTAAAATATGACATTAAATTTTTTGGACGGCTGGATGCTTCCTTGATGAAAGTGGAATAAGGGGCTATTTTTCTTCTCTCTCTCTCCCCCGCTCCCGTCTTTTCTCCTCCTTCCGTGCAAGGCGATAAAGCCCGAGCCTTTGCAGACATCCCGCGCGGGCAGCCGGCCGATGCGCCCGCGGGGCTGGAGCCCCGGCTGCAACCCGAGAGAGGGGCTGCTCCTCGCTGAACCCCCCCTTGTTATTCCTGGATCCCTCCCACGCCCCGGCAGAACTGACGCCAGCAGCAGTTACAACCCTGACATCTTGTTTTGCCGATGGTTTGTAGTATGTCAAAAATGTTCCACCCTTAAAACGAGGGCACCGGCAGGGGGGCTGGGGGCGGCGGGATGGGCAGGTCCCCTGGTGGGTTTTGCACTTCAGACCCCCCGCCCCGTCCTCTCAAGAGAGGCAGTGTGGGGCTTTTCAAGAGCTCCAGCTGCAGCCAGTGGTGCAGGGCAAGAGCCTGGTGACCACATCTGGCCCCGGGAGCTGGCCGCTGGTCCCTCTCCCTGAACGGACCCGTATTTTGAGAAATCACCAGTGGCGCGAGTGGGTGCTGGCCGGGATTTGCCCCTCTTCGCCCTGCAATGGCAGCAAGGTCTCATGCAGGGCTTGCAGCCAGCCGTGCACCGGGGTGTTGCAACAACGCTGCGGTGGCTTTGGGTTCAGCGGTGTCACTCGGCCTGACGGGTGCCTTTCCGGACACTGTGTTTGTCCGCAGGTGCTTTTGCTGGACAAGCCGTGTTTCCCATGCTGCGGTGGGCGCTGGGATGGGGATTTGCAGCTGAGTCATTGCCCTGAGTCTTAAAACATGGGACTGGCTGCGTCGGGAGCAGGGTTGCGCGGTGGGATGTGCCCCGGCCAGTGCTGGCGAGGTGGCTCTGCTTGTCAGCGCTGTGGCCACCCACGAGCAGCATCGCCCGGTGGCACCAGGGTGCGGGTCCGGGGCAGCTCGGGGCACGCGGATGCTGATGTACCTGAAACCCACACAGAGGTGATGTGGGGCGTCCGCTCCCCTTGTCCCCATCCCACCCCCACCTCTGGAAGCACTGTGGTTCCTTGCCTGGCTCCCCGTGCGCTGTTGAAAACAAAGTCCCTGCCCTCCATGCCTTGTCGTCCTCTTTTTTTTCCCCCTTTTTTTAATGATCACCTTGATTTTTGATGGGAGACAGAAGAATTTTTAAAAGGGGGGAGATGGGAACCAAACCAGGATGAGGGTTTCACTGCTCGGAGCCTCCCAGGCTTCTTTATTTTGATTGGGGTCTGACATCTCATGGGCCGATGAACCAGGCAAGATGCTGTGCCAGCAGCATGGCATCGCAGCCATAGGGTCGGGCCCAGGGGCTCCAGCCCTGACTCGAAATTACCCACTGCTACTCTTAATTTCCTTAACAATTTTGCTGCAGTAACTTATACCTAACACTTTATCCGCCAAGCCATCGTGCTTGCCGTGCATGTAGTTATTTATGGAGACCCATGAGTACTCGCGGTGATGGCGATGCGCTGGGGGGGTGCGTGGGGTGCCAGGCTGGGTCCCTGGCAGCACCCGTGTGTATGTGTGTATAAGGTACGTGTTCCCCTTTCCCCGGCCGGCGAGCATGTGGTTGGAATTAGCGGCGCGGCTGCAGGGGGAGCGGGCAGCTGGGTTTCTCCGGAGCGTTTCAGTGCTTAATCTCTGAAGAATGCAGAATGTCTGTCTGGACGCCCCGGCCAAGATCAACTCCGCGGCACGGGGAGGCCAATATAAACGTTCATGTTTTGTGTCACCGAGATTTCATTAGATGTTTTTTATGTAATTGCATAAGTCGAACTACCGTGATGAAAATGCCACAGCGAACAAATGAGATGAATTGTGAAATCTCTCCTTCGAGGAGACGCTGGCCTCCTCCGGACCACGGGGATCCAGCTCCAGCCTCTTCCAAGGCGCTTGTGACCTTTTGGGATAAATACGAGGCTCTTTGCCCGCCGTCCCCCCCCTCCACCCCTCACCCTGATGTCAGGGCCACCTCAGGCCTCGGCCGGGCAGCAGGTCTCCCCATGGCCAGCACTGGGAGGCAGAGGGGCTGGTGGCCCCACGCTCCAATGGGCTCCCATCCCTCCTCTGAAACCCGGGAGAGGCCGCAGGACTGGGGGAGAGGAAGAAAAATCTCTCCCATTTCTTGGCCACCCAACAAGCGAGTGCTCTGCGGCATCTGAATGATATCACCGCCCTCTCGGTTTGATCGAGGCAGAGAGGGCAAGCTGCAGGGCTCTGCTCGCATTTGCAGCGATGATGCGCCCCATCCCTATCCTCTGACCCTCTCCACTAATGATAACGACTTTGTTAATGTGTCCCTTAAAGGCCTGGCACGTTTCCCTGATGATGCAGATTAATGCCAATTTAATTAGGCGTTAATCAGTGCCTGCTCAGTTCAAACACCGACATGCTCCCTGATGCCAGGCAGCTCCGTGGGCTGGGGAGCATCGGGACGGGACAGTGCTGCTCCTCCCCGGGATGTGAGGGCTCAGCAGGGCAGCATCCCGGCACCCACCGCCTTCCCCGGCTGCGCACCCATCCCGGTTCTCCTTGGTGGCTCGGCAGCATGGACGCCTACGCGATGTGAGAGGCCAGACCCACCGGGACGGCAGTCCAGAGCAAAGCCCCTGGGTTTTCCTCCCAGGGGAGGTTTTCCTGCAGATGCACAGCGGGGATGGGGAAGGCTGCCGGCAGCGCGGGAGCCCCGGGTGCTGCATCCCTGCGGGGGCTTCTGCGAGACGGGCTGGAACGGTCGCCCTCGCCGCAGACACATCTGCTGGGCGGGAGGGCCTGGAATTTGGGATATTGTTTTTCTGGCGGGGAGCGGTGGGTGCCAAAAGCCTGATAAATTAATCACCTCTGACATGGGTCAGTCCAGCTTCTGGCGTGCGCAGGCTGGGCCCCCTGAGCCGCTGAGCGGAGACGGTGCTGCTGCAACGCGAAAGTTCATTATGCAGCGAGGCTGCCCAGGAGAGGAGCGGGTTTTGGCCGGGCTGGGAGGGGGCAGCTGCTGCTGGCGGGGGGCTCGACTGCTGTGCTCCCCTGGGACGGCCGGCTGCCGGAGATGCGGTGGCATGACCCTTGCCAGCTGCCTGTGCCTGGCGATGCCGCAACCTGACAGTGCTCGTCGCCTGTTTTGGAGCTGCACGCTGCTGCACCTCGGCAGGTGGGAGCGTATTTAGGATTTGTGCAGCTCCTGGCACAGCAAGGTCCTTGGTCAGGGACTGCTGGGGTGCTAGTAGGCATACAGGGGAGGCCGCATGGGATGGGGATGTGCAGCGTGCAGGAGATGTGCAGAACAAAGCAGGGGTGCAGCTGCTGGGGTCATAGGCAGTTTATTGCAGTCACTCAGCCCGGTCCCTGCAGGCAGGTGTTTGTTATCGGGGGCTCAGGGCTGGATGTCCCACCCTCTGCCTGCTGGCGAGCCTGGTGCTGTCTTGGTGGCGTGATGCTGGTGAAGCCCAGAGCATGGTCCAAGGTGGGAACCACACTTCCCCCCTCCCATGATGAGCAGCATCACGGACCGGCCACGGTGGGGCTTTGCTTTATGGAGATCCGATCAATCCAGCCTCTTTGCTGGCTGCTCAAACCCAAGGCAAGGCAGGCTGAGCCCGCCCCTCATCAGGCTCCTCTTGCCCTTGGGGATGGGATGGGGGACCCATGGGTCTGTGCTGGTATAGGGTGCCCATCCCTGGGGACGGCAGTCCCTGGAATAGTCCCCACTGCCCACAGCACTCGCCGGAGAGGAGATGGTGAAGGGCTTCTTACATCCACTGCTGGGTTTGTGCACTGCTGGGAAATGGTTCTAATGACTCTGCTTACTGCCTGCCTCCTCCCCAATTTATTTACTCTCCCCTCTCGTTTGCTGTTTCCCTTCCCGGCAACTGCCAGCATCTCTCGCCCTGCCAGCAGCAGCATTTGCTTTACCTTCCCCAGTCTTTCTTGGGACCATTTCTGTTCAGAAAAGGAGAAAGAGGGAAGTGGAGCAGGGAGCAAAGCTTGGAGGAAAGGGTCCCACCGGCGTCTTCGAGAGCGTTATGGGCTGTGTTTGTGCCTCGCATTCACCAAGGCATTTACAGGCACTGTGCAGGACAGGACGGCGCTGCTCTGGGTGGCGGAAGCTGATCAGGGCAGGAGGTGTTAAAACATGCGGCAACTGCTGCAATCTGCATTTGGGATCTGAGCAGATCTTATCAGGATGATGCAGAAGCCTCCTTCCATCCCTCCTGTCTTCTCGGCTTGCTTGCTCTCCTTCTCTCTCCCCCACCCTCCTTTTTTTTTTTTTTGTCCAGACATAATTAATGTAAACCAAATGCTTTGTGCACAGCTGCTGGCATCCTGAAACCGTTTTGTGTGTGGTCTTTCCTTTAGCCCGGACAGAGATGGAGCAAAACTCTGAGCACTATCCCAGACCTGCTTGGGTAGAGAGCAGCATCTATTGCACAAGAGGCACCTTGAGTTTCTGCGTTCCCCTCGTGGGATGAGGTTATGTGATGGCTGGTTGAACTGGTTTAAATAAAACCATGGAGCTGCCCAAAAACTTCATCTCCCAAATCCAGCCAAACCCAGGCTCAACTTTTCTTGCTGGTTGAAGGAAATTTGCTTAACTGAAACCCCAAATGTCTGTCTCATTTTCATGGCTGCCTCTGCGTGTCTTGGTTCCCCTGGGGCTGGATGCTAATGTACCAAAGCTGCTGCAGGAAGGATGTCCTCATGCTGCGTCTGCCACCTTTGGACCTGGGGAGCAGTGAGATCTTGTGATTTATTTTTTTTTTCC